>WBNM01021535.1:3845-27483 GCA_013399055.1 Ramphastos sulfuratus | reverse complement strand
AAGATGTTCCACTCCATTAATCAACTTTGTGGCTCTGTGATGGAATCTTTCAGGCAGTTCCCTCTCCTTCTTGAACTGAGGAGCCCAGAACTGGACAAAATATTCCAGATGCAGCCTCCCCAGGGCAGAGTAGAGTGGGAGGAGAAGCTATCTCAACCTAGTAACCACACCCCTCCTAATACACCCAGAATACCACTGGTCTCCCTGGCCACAAAAGCATATTGCTGGCTCATACAAACTAGACTAAGCCACATCAAACCTTCACCTCACAATTTTCATACGGATGAGGTTTTGTTTATGAAAACCACAGACTCCCTGTCTATCTATGAGTAGATGTATCTGAATATCTGATTAAGTGGCTTCCATTTGGTAAATATACTGTCATTTAAGATGGACTCTGCCTCTTACTTCAGCTTACTGAATCAGAAGTCATATCTTCTATGAGTTCATTGTTTGCATGTAATACATGGCTACATATTAAAGGTGAAATCTCAGGTTTAAAAGATACTTTTTTGTTGTTTTTTCCAATGTATTCAGAAAGCAATTATGTGCCTTTTGGATTTCTAATCTAGTATAAAAGAACGCTGTCATTTTACACACAGCTATCTCAGTAGATACTTCATAACATGTGCTCCACACTCATGTTCATAAACTTCAGAAGGTTAAGTTCCTGTTTCTTCTGCATTATTTACTATATGTTACAGCTTAAACTTTAGACTCCTTGGCTTTGCATTCATAATCAAATTTTAAGACCAAGTGCTTGTTACCATGGAAATATATTTTCACCCTAAAAATGCAATGCCATGAGCATTTCTTTGGGTGCATACAAACTGCACTGTAATCAACATTCCTCTGTAATAATTACTGTCCCTTATTTCTTAGAAACTTGTAGATATCTCAGCACGGGTGAGGTCACACTTTGAGTCCTGAGCTCAGTTTTGGGGCCCTCACTACAGGAAGGATATTGAGGTGCTAGAGCATGTCCAGAGAAGGACATCAAAGCTGGTGGAGGTTCTGAAGAACGGGTCTTGCGAGGAGAGGTTGGGGGAACTGGGATGGTTTAGCCTGAAAAAAAGGAAGCTGAGGGAGACCTTCTAGCTCTCTACAATTCTCCGAAAAGAGGTTGGAACAAGATGGGTGTTGGTTTCTTCTCCCTAGTAAGAAGTCATAGGACAAGAGGAAATGGCCTCAAGTTGCACTGGGGCAGTTTTAGGTTGGATATGAGAACAAACTTCTTGAATGAAAGAGTTCTGAAAGACTGGATGGGCTCCCCAGGGAGGTGGCTGAATCCCCATTCCTGGAGGTGTTGAAAAGATGCAGAGATGTGGTGCTGGTTTAGCCCCAGCCTTGGCAGAATTAGATAATGGTTGGACTCAATTATCTTTAAAGGTCTTTTGCAGTTAAAATGATCCTATCCCATGATCCCATGATGTTACAGAATATACACTCAGCAGCAGATTTGCAATGGGCTACAGTGACAGAAGGATCTCAAATTTAAATACAGTATTTAAAATGCAGATAAAATTTCACATCTGGTTTTTAATCTCCTTTTCCCCCTTACCTTTGTCCATTTCAGCCATACACTTTGTTGCAGTGATCTTATTTTACATACTAAACACACAGTACTGACTAATGAAATGATTCTCACAATTTTACGCTCTAATTTGTCAGTTCAAGATGACTTAGTACAGTCCTGGTATTCCTGTCTTTAAAGTTAAATGCAATTCCTTAAGATAGCCATTAGGATCTTACTTTACCTATAGCAAAGCATTCTCAGGCTGATCAAACCAGTATGCTTTCTAGCCATGAATCTACTTGTACCATTAATATTAAAATAAACTAATTTTACAGCGCTGCACATCTGAAGGAATTTTTATGGCTGTTTACACATTTGAAGCTACTAGACATAAAGATAGCTAAATACTCTAGCTTTGGAAGATGGAAAATCAGAGAGAGATATTTAGTCAACATTTGTATCTGATTCAAATTAATTTCATGTTTTCATCTGTAGAATCCATCATAGTTCTGCTCCCAGTTCCTCCAGAAAAACATGCCATCTCTAAGTGGAAAAATACAGATTTTGGCCAAAAGGCATCACTACCTGAACACAGTTCATCTGCTGCAGAGCAGAAATTAGAAGACTGGTCTTCTAACTTTAAATTCCTTGCCTAATCTCAGACAGTTCTACAGACTGTATTTCTGAAGCCCGAGGGGGTCTTGCATTTATTTACTGAAGTACATTTTACATTATTTTTGGCAACTTTACACTGGGTCATGAAACAGCATGGTTTGGCACCTGCTAGCCTCACTAGCAATCTGCTTACTCCAGGCTGTCATCCTTGTGTGACTCCTGGGTATGCATCTGACAAAAGTCTTGCAGGTTTGCTGAGATCTGGAGTTTTACACACAATGGGAGAAAAGCTGCATACAAAAAAAGCTTCACTGGTGTCCAAGTGGGTTAGATGGGCATCTCTTTGTTGATTTTGTGTTTTAAATACATATAATACATATATATAATAATATATATAAATAATTGTCTTTGTTCCTGTATATTCCATTTTATTGCTTATGGTTGATACCTAAAGCAAACACGACCAAAACAAAGCAGAGAGCCTTTCTGCAAAACTTACTCGTTAGCACTTGGAAATAGTCACTATGGGGACTTTCAGGTATACTGCACCAACTGCATCTACTGGGCAGTTCAGTCAAACTCTGGCACTAACAACTATGCTTATTATGGGAAAGTAATTTAAATGAGTCTACTAGCCTAAATTAATTGCAATCTTCACTTCTCTCTACTTGCAGAGATTTTGTATTAAGAAAAAAGTATCTGGTTCTAAAATGGTTTCCGAGGATCAATAAAAAAACAGGTTGAAATCCTGTATATCCAGATAGTTAGCAGATAGCAGTGAAAAAAAATGTCACTGTGGCACCAGCAGAACAACTGATGATAGATGTATATAAATTGCTTATTCACACAATAAAGTCCACTTAGTTTTCATATCTTAAAATGTTAAGTAGGAGAAGACAGGGGTGTAATTTTTTTTTGATTTATCACCTCATGACTATGACTATGATCGTGCACTCCAGTGCAGTGAAACCAGGAGCTCTGAAGGAAAATCTGCTTCCTGAAGTGCAGGATATTCTCCTCTGACTTTGAGCTCTGACTTTGTTCCTATAGACACAGAGTTCATTTCACGTAACTTTAGATATCTGCAATATAGGCATCAACATCTAAGCTGATCCCTAGGTTTCCTTTATTCTCCCTAGTAAGGAAGATGTGAATCTACAGTCTGATTCATCTGACCTATTTAGATGTCTACCTTCTGAAGAGATGAATCATGCCCCCAAAGTGTCTATTTCTCTCCACTGACTATAAAGACAGCCTAGCCAAAGACAGTTCGGATATAAAAGACACTAGGACAGGTTTCACCCCAGAAGCCATGAAAGGAGGCACAACAAGACTGAATGCTATTTTCAGCAATATTTAACTTCTGAATGATTTTGAAATAGAAATCCATCCACAAGGTCATCTGAGGACAATACTACTGGAGCTGCTGAACAGCAATGCCCTGCTCTGCCCCAAACCACTGTGGATCAGCTCTTTCTTGAAATGTGCAAGGTCACCACGAAATGGCAGTGTCTGCTACCTCTGCACTTTCCCAAAAATGTGCCTGGAAGAAGACAGGAAACTCTCGGAGTACCTTTCTTTAAATTTTGTTTGCAATAACATTACTAAGGACATAGTGTCCTTTCTACAGTCATAAACTGTGTTTGTATACAAAAAGGACTGGTGAGCATCTAAGAACCTGCATGTGATTTGTCCTCTCACCATGCTTTTAAAGACCTCTGTAAAAACAGTTCCTCATCAGAATTTTGACTGAGTTGAAAACATGTACCTTCTCTTGACTCTACCTACTAATTAGATAAGATTCTTTATGGATTTTATCACGCATTCCCGTTCTCGACATTCATCAGCGCACTGTAGATGAGTGTGTTTCTGTAGAATGTACTCCTGTACCTCTTTTGTTTCAGTGTATCAAAGTCTGATTTTATATATGGAGGCCTGTTAATAAAAGCTTTATTTATTCTGTATGAAAAACATCATTCTGATCTAACTCAACCCTGACCACAACCCTATTTAATCAATGAAGTCTTTCTTTTAACTCTGCTTGGCTTTCAAATTAGTTCTGTGTCTTCCCTGGCTTCAGGAGGAATACTTCAGTTGGACCTAGCCACTATGTAATATACACTTATTCGTCTGAAGTAGAAAAAGCAGAACGTGCTCCTGTGCGAAGGTTTGGTTTTGGTTTGTTTTCCCCACCAAAATTTACAACCCAATATTCACAAAGACAAAAGAATTGGTTAACATCATGTAACAAAGCTAAAAACTGTAGGCTGGTTGAAATAAAGCTACATGGTAACTCTCATGGAGTAGTGCTGGAATGGTCAAAAATGAGCAATTGAGCCTTAACATTAGCTGCAGTGATCCAGCAAAATTATTTTTTACCTCTTCTAATCTAAATACTCTAATGTTTCCAAAGTGCTTGATGCAAAAATTGTTAGCTCTATCACCATCAAATTTCTCTTAAAAAACATTTTTACTTATGATATATATTCTGGGTGATGTGGGATTGGGATTTATGCATGAGGCTGCTAGTGCAGTGAAGAGAAATCACACCCTTTGATAAGGAATTTAATTTGATTTTATACTCCCAACAATTTTCAGGGTGATTTAGGGCTTAGAGATTGTGGCAGGCTGAGCTTCATAACCATTAAAACACATAGATTTTTTTTTTTTTTCCTAATTCTTGTGAGTGACCTGCCCTGGCATTTTTAGCTTCAACACAACTGTGTTCTTTAGTATGCTAACAGCAGCAGCAGCCTGTGATCAATCACAGTTGGGCTGGCCCATGCAATATAAACAACCCTTCCTGTTCACAGGAGCAGAGATGCTGCCTGGAAACTGCGATTTAAAGAGCCTGCTGCCTTGATTTTGAAACCACTTAAATCTAGAGAGAGACAAAAGCAGCACAATTGCATGTGATGATTTCTACTACATGATTTTACAGTGGCAATTTATAAATCGTAAATTTAGCAACATGTGACACTGATTGATGAATTTTGGATTTTTAGAAGGTCATATTAGGAAGAATTACACTGCCAAGAGCTAACATGAACTTGTCATGACAATGTATTTGTAATTCTTTGTCTGAACTAAGGTAAGACACTGTTTTGCTTCCTGTATCTCTGCCATTCCATCAATACCCTTCCATAAGAACTTTATGATAAAGAAGTATAGAAAAATGGTTTCAGGTAATGAGAAAAGCTAAGATTTCTGACTACTCATTTTTTTAAGTAAGGTAACTAAGATACTAGGAACATGGAAGGATATCTGATTCTCCTTCAAAAGCAGAGAAAATAAGACAGAACCACAGAATATATCTGGTTGGAAGAGACCTCAAAGATCATTCGGTCCAACCCTTAACCCAGCACTAAACCATGTCCCTAAGCACCAGGTCCATGCACTGCTTGAACACCTCCAGGACAATGACTCCACCACTGTCCTGGGCAGACCATTCCAATATTTGAGAACTCTTGCAGTGAAGAAATATTTCCTAAACATTTTCCCCTTTTTTCCCCCAAACTCAGACCACCTGGATTCTGCTGCAATCTCCTCCCACCCCAGGTGTGACCAGTTTGCCCTCCCTGCCCACTCCCCTGTTTAATCAACCCCAGGAAATACAGAAGCCCCAAGCTTGCCCAACTGAGCACAGGGATCTTCTTCCTGTTATCACTGTGAGTCCCCATGGTGCACACCAGGTGAATAGGACTGGTTCCCTGGTTAGGTAGGAATAGGCTTGATGGTCACTCTAACATCAGTGGAGAGTTCTGGCTGGACCTGCTTACTTAGGCTGAGTGCCCCTCTGTTCAGCTACTTCTTTCTGCTCACTTGTAAAACTGCAACAATGGGAGAAATAGATACGTGAAATGCTTTGAGCAGCACTGAATGAGCATGGAGGGAATGTCTGGTTACTCTGTAGTTAGTTAGAAATGTAAAGACTAGAAGTGAGTGAGAGACTGGAATTTTAACTAGAAATCCTGGTCAGAATATCTCCTTGTAGTGCCTATAATGCACTATAATGCAAGGAAACTTCGTGGAAAACCAGACATATTCACTGAAATTCCCTGGCAGTCAGGTGCTGTTTTTTCCAGCACAGGCTTGAGTGGATCTAGTAATGACCCTGCATAGTGGAGGCAGGTACTTCTGGCAACTGGCAGAAATTACCTTCCTCAAGTGGAGGAGAGAATTAGACCTTTACTTCTCACTTCCTCTGCAAGTAATCACAGCATAAACAAATTCTTTCCTACTGTTTCCTACTGCTGGGGAGAGGATCAATAAACTCATTTTGAGGGGAATCCAAGGTTAGCAAAGCATATTAATCACACACACCTCATAGGTTAGCCCACCACTGTGTTTCTTCTAAGCAGGTTTGGGAAACCTATTCCAGGAGGCCCTTGCCTAGTTGCTTTGGGAAAGATTTAAGAAAGATGTTGAGGTGCTTGAACATGTCCAGAGAAGGGCAATGAGGTTGGTGAGGGGGCTGGAGAACAGCCCTGTGAGGAGAGGCTGAGTGGGCTGGGGTTGTTCAGCCTGGAGAAGAGGATGCTCAAGGGAGACCTTATTGCTGTCTACAACTACCTGAAAGAAGGTTGTAGCTAGGTGGGGGTTGGTTTCATCTCCAAGGCAACCAGTGACAGAACAAGGAGACAGAGTCTCAAGCTGCACCAGGGTAGATTTAGGCTGGATGTTAGGAAGAAGTTCTTCACAGGGAGAGTGATTGGCACTGGAACGGGCTGCCTGGGGAGCTTGTGGAGTCGTAGTCCCTGGAGGTGTTTAAAAGGAGGCTGGACGAGGCACTTAGTGCCATGGTTTAGTTAATTAGAAGGTGTTAAGTTGGACTCAATGATCTCAACCTGGTTGATTCTGTGATTCTGTGACACTATCTTTAAACCTCCCCTGGTGCAGCTTGTAACCATTTCCTCTAGTCCTGTCGCTTGCCACCAAGGAGAAGAGGCTGCCCCCTCCTTGCTCTAACCTTCCTTCAGGTAGATGTCGAGAGTGATGAGGTCTTCCTTCAGCCTCCTCTTCTCCAGACTGAACAACTCCAGCTTCCTTAGATGCTCCTCGTATAGGCCATGTGCTCCAGGGCCTTCGTGAGCCTCACTGCCCCTCTCTGGACATGCTCCAACGTCTCAATTGTAGTGAGGGGCCCAGAACTTAACACAATACCTGATGTGTGGCTTCATCAGTGCTGAGAAGAGGGGGATGATCACCTCCCTGTTGTTGGTGGCCACTGTGTTACTAATACAGGCCAGGATGACATTGGCTTTCTTGGCCAACTGGGCATGCTGCTGACTTACATTAAGTCAATTATTAACCAATAACCTACGGTCGTTCTCTGAGGTTGCTTTCCAACCACACTTCTGCAAGTCTGTAACTTACCATGGGGTCACTGTGACCCAGGTGCAGGACCTGGCACTTGGCCTTGTTCAACTTCATACAGTTAGCCTTGGCCCATTGCTCTAATCTGTCCAGATTCTATTGCAAAGCTTCCCTACCCTCTAGCAGATTGACAGAGCCACCCAGCTTGGTGTCATCTGCAAACTTAACTGAGGGTGCACTCAATCCTTTCATCCAGATCATTGATAGAGATATTAAAAAGGACAGGTCCCAGTACTGAATCCTACCCCACCAGTGGGGACACCACCAGTGACAGGGCCCTAGCCATACTTAGCTTGATTCAGCACAGCTCTTTGGGCCTGGCCATCCAGATAGTTTTTTATCCAGTGGAGTGTGCACTTATCCGAGCCTTGTGCCACGAGTTTCTGAAGGAGAATGCTGTGGGAGACAGTGTCTAAGGCTTTACTGGCTTTACTGTCACAATCCTGATCCTTAGATCTTGCTGAATTTTGTTCAATACTTAGTTAAGTGTCTTGCAGGAAGTTTGTGGCACAGACAAAATCCAAATTCATCTTTCCCAACTCTAAGCTAATTCTCTAATTAATGGACCAGACTTTTCTTATTCCCTGAGGCACTGTAGAGCAAGCAGGAAGAATATAAAGCTGGCTAAGAAGAATGCTGAATTCCAAGGATTCCAACACTGCCTAATTAGGGTTGCTTTACTATGTCTTTTCACCACCCTGGCAGGGCAAACTGAATAAAGCAGCAGGGATAAAGTGCCTTAAAATTCCTAACCTATGATATTGTCCTCTATGGGTCTGCATCCTGTGAAGGATCAGAGTATCCCTTGAAGACATCAAATAACTATGTTAAAAATGCTTAACATGTTGTACCTTTCATTTGGTCCATAACATAAAATTAAGTTTAATATAAGGCCCTGAATGATGTTTCAATCTGTCATCAGCTGAAGCGAGCCATCCTCATAAAGACTATTCACATACAGAAAGGAGTTCACATGATGTTTTCAGGGCTTAGTTCTGAAGTTTTTTAAACTGATCTACTGATCTACAGTAGGTACATCTATCTGGGTTTATGCCATTCATATCTTGAATATAAAGATGATAATTAACAAAATGTGCAAGATCAAGTTGTGGATGTATTTTGTGCAGGCAAAAAGAAAATAGCAAAAATCACACCAGTATGGTTTAGCTTGCAAGGTTATACTCTTGCAGAACTGCAAAAAGTCAGTGTGACCATGAGAAGCTCTATTTGTAAAATATCAAAGGTAAAGAAGGTAAATATCTCAATTCAGACTCTGGAACTGTTGGTAACCGTGCATGAGTTATCTCCCTCTTTGGGTTGGGGGAAGAATAACACAATTTTTTTTTTCCCCACTACACCCATGGTTCCTCATTTGTCTTGCTTTGTGGAAGAGTCTACAACACAAAGATACTCTTGTGAAACCATTTAATTTTTTAAAACTCTCTAATTTAGCAGCCCACAAAAAAGGGCGACGCAGATTTCTCAGATCCTATAGCATGATGCAACTTCTAGGATCTCAGTCTGTCCAGCTGAGTATCCATTTAATCATGCCTTGCATGTCCTCATCCCACCTTCACAGATTATCTTACTTCTTTCTTCTTGTACTTGCATTTCAAATTACTATTGTTTTCCACTGTGATATGTTGTGTTTCATCAAGTCAGTACAGTAGATTGGGACAAAATAAATCAGAGGTAAGTTTTCTCCTATATTTAAATGAAACTTTTCCTACAATTACTTAACTATGTAATGTAATTAACTGATTCGTGCTTCATCTTATTTTAGTATAGAATTCCAGAGTCCAAATACATTTGTTGTGACTACTGTTCATTACCATCAAAAGAACCAAGTCAGTGGACCAGTACACTGCATATGTGTCTCTATCGTATTCAGCTTTCAGCTGAACTTTTCCCTGAGTTTCCTTTGAGTGGGACCTACAACTATTGGTGGAATTCTATTCCCCTAATCAAGTAAGTACTCTAATGTTCTTTTGGTAAAGCATAGGGAATATATAGGAAGACAGCAGCACAATTGTGTCCTGCCTTATTTGTTAATAAAGGTCTGTAAAAACTGGCTCCCCAGCAGCTACTCATCATGGAATCTGATACTAGCCTTTGGAATTTCTGGCCAATACATAGATTTACTAAACAAGAGAATAATAAAGAAAGAATAAGACATGAAGAAAAAATTCTGTGATGAACACTACATACATGGTATGCAAACATATCCAGCATTTGGCACAAAATTGCAAGCAATGCTGAAGAAAAATGTGTCCTCCAAAACTGAAATGCTTTTTATCAGTCTTAGCCTCTGAATTCAGTTCATCCCCATTTTGTACACTTCCATGGCCACTCTATCTGTTAATTTGCTTTGTCCATAACAGCATATGATAACTACAGGGATTGCCTGGGCACAGGATGACATATAGCTATATACTTTTTGTATGTATACAAAGACACAAACAGCAAGTTTTTCACTCTGTCTTGCACAGATGACTCAACTGTTAAAGTTTAATGACATAAAATTTCCTATTTATTTGCAATTAACTACTACTACCTTTCTGATTACCCAGTAAAAAAATTTCCAGTGCATCCAGGCCCAAACAGATTCAGGCAGTCATTACTGCTCTGTGTAACTCCAGCAGCAAGAATAATATATGCATCATCTAATTTAACTGCAAATGACTCTTTTAGCATGAATTGTCTGTTTAAAGATAATGCTCAACAGAACTCCTAGCTGCATCCTAGAAGTCATGCAGCACCAGGCAGATAAGATCACAGTGGTTACCAGGAGTAGCAAATGGGAAAAGCACTACAGGAAATGAACTCTTGTCAATAATCTCAAGAGAGTGCTATATTTAGGTCAATTGTACCTGAAATCGTTTGGTGGGGTAATTGCTCTTTGGTCCAGACTCTGCTCTCTGAGCCTGTCAGAGTGCTTATAGGTCCACTGGCTTGGATTCACCAATTTTCTTCCAGATTCATTTTCTAAAATCAAAAAAACAAAAAACATAAACCCAAAAATCAACTTTACTAAAGCTTACCAGAGAGAAAATCACTCACATGTTATCTTAGCTTTTAAAAACAGGCTTTCAATAAATACATTTCATGAAAAAAATTGTTACATTATCCATATGATTTCCTTAGTTTTCTATAACAAACTTACTCAGTTATTCGGACTTTTTATTTGGACCTGCAAAGACTTCCCATATCTGTTAAATATCTAAGGTGATTTTAGAGAGATCTTTTGTTTTCACTGTCCAGTCAACAATCAATGCAAAATCAGAATTGTTCTTAAATCCAGTGCAGCATTACTCAGGCTTTAATTCCGGTTGAGTCGTCCTCCCGTAATACAGTTTGTTGTTTAATAATTTAAAATGGTTCATGCATACATTCAGAGGAATCTGATAAATTCAGTTTTAGGAATCTACCTTAATGAGCCACATACTGACCCTTGGATTCACACAGGTATCAGAAAACAGCACCTAGTCATTCTGCTTTATTTCTTAGAAGAAACATAGTATTCTGCTTTGATAGCACAAAGTCTCCATCTCCAGCAGTATGATTCTTTCCTCACATTAAACAGTCAGTATTAATATGATGAATTTTAAAGGAAAAGCCTACTCTAGCAGCTCTTTGGCATGTGTTTACCTTCTACGCTGACATATAGTATCATATTTGTTGCCATTACTCAGTGCTTGTCATTAGTGTCTACCATAATTAAACACCATGATGTAACTGCACTGCTGAACAATAGAAATGTATATTTTATTTAAAAGGAAAAAAAAAGTGACAAAGGGAATAAGAATCTATTGAAATCTGTGGTAGGTGCATTGGTTATTTTAGCTATTGTTTCTTGGGTAGAACTTCAAATTCAAAGATACTCATTAAACTGAGTAGATGGCAATAACATACGAAGTGTTAATGGGGCAGCAGTGGAGTGTGTCAGGAAAATGAAGAGACCCTGAGGGCCTCACCATGCTGTTTGTGCTCAGCTAAATTCAGCGGCATTACCATAAATCCTCTAAAAGATACTGTACTCAATTTCTTAATACACTACTTTTCAGGCAAGGAAATATCCTACAAGATTAGAAAATGGGAACAAAAATAAGATTAAAGCCTATTTTCTATTAAACAAACCAAATGTAAATACGCCGGGGACTATTCTATTATTATTATTATTTGCAAATTTTTAATAACGGAAGGGTTTTTTTGATCTTTAAATCATGTGCAAATCTAAGTGGAAATTTCTACAACTGTGCACAAGATCAGAGTCTTTTAACAAAAGAATCATCATTTCTTACACAAAATTATTTTATAATTCAAGAACCAACATCAATTTCTCATATACACAGTTCAATGCCCCAAAACACAATTACGTACAAACCCAAGAACTTTTCAAAAGACTCCAAAACACTTGATTTTCAGTTTGGTTGTTTTTTATTACAAGATGGCATTCAGAGGGAGTAAATTAATCTGAAACCATAAGATATACATAACCATTAATTCCCCATAAACCATTAATTCCCCATAATTTACTGCCTAAAAAGAAATACCTTCTATACAGTTCCATGGTGACCTTAATATGCCTCTTCTCTTTGATATCAGAAAAAAAACATTATTGTTAAGGGGAAAATGGCTGTAACACACTGTGAAACTTCAGCTGCAGGCCTTTTCAAAAGGAAAAGATTTTATTTCTGGAGGTAGTGTAAAAAAGCACATGTAGTCTGTATATTTTAACTGGCTGTTGAATTTAAAATATGCCTGAACATTGCAACAATGTGACTTTTTTCCTTTCTTCTCTCAAATGACATCATCTACTTAGATCTTTTGATTGTTTGAAATGGTGAGAATTAAAAGATCTGAAAATGAATCACTTGCTAAAACACATGAAGACAAAGTTAAGGAGCTGACAAGCCTGGTTTCTATTGCTGTATCCTGATCCTCCATTTCACAGCCAAAAATCTGATATCCAACAGTATGCTTGTGTTTATGGGCAATACTCTTTTGCATGTACAAATCAAGCCTCTGTATGTGCAGTTGCTTACTGAAACCTGCCTCAGCATCAGCTTGGCAAATGTATATGCAGCCGTGGGCAACATGATTGCCCCTGAGAATACTGGAAAAACAACATCCCTATAGTTTTCCACTAAAATTCTGCTGAAAATGCTTTGTTTCAGGAACCCAAACAAACAAAAATAATCAATTTCTCTTGCAGAAATAGAAATTTAAAGTACTTGTGAGAGGCTAATGTGGAGACTGTCCTTACTGCAGTATGGGAAGAGCAAAACCACTTGGAATGGATACTTTATCTGCATGAGTAGTAAGCATTTTAGTAGCAGCCATGAAAATTCCCACAAAAAGGTTACATTCCAATTAATGCCAAGAACCAGCAATTCCCACAAAGGGAATAAATAAAAACCTCCCAGTTCTTGTTATCCCTGAAGGTACAGAAGAAAAACTGAACCAGTAAAATGAAATCACAAGGAAATGTCCAGCTCTAACTCATTCTCACATAAGCACAGCCTGCCTCTAAGAGGTGCTGTACTCCCTCCAGTCTAACTAGTCCAAGTATTTTAGCAGTAATGGTCACATGAGTTTTTTGGGGTTTGGGGATTTTTTTTGTTTGTTTGGTTTGGTTTGGTTGTTAGGGGTTTTTTTTGTGTGTGTGTAGTTTGGTTTTTGTTTGTTTGGGGTTTTTTTTTGTGTGTGTGTTGTTTTTGTTTTGTTTTGTTTTCAGAGAAAGATGAAATAGAACTATAGAATCACAAAGCTCTCTTGGCTGGAAAAGACCAAAATATCAAGTCCAACTCTTATTCTACCAAGTCTAGTGCTAAAATGTGTCCCTCAGCACCAGATCTCTGTGACTCTAAAACACCTCCCTAGGGAGCCTGCTCCAGTCTTCAAGAACTCTTTTAGTCAACAAGTTTCCTCTAACATCCAGCCTAAATGTCCATTGCTGCAACTTGAAGCCATTTCCTCTCACCCTACCACTTACTACAAAGAAGAGACCAGCACCCACCTCACTACAGCCTCCTTCCAGAGGAGTTGTACAGAGCCAGAAGGTCTCCCCTCAGCCTCCTCTTCTTCAGGCTAATCAACCCTAGTTCCCCCATCCACTCCCCACATGACCTGTTCTCCAGACCCTTCACCACCTTCACTGCTCTTCCCTGGCCCTGCTCCAGCACACTACTTCAATGTCTTTCTTGTATTCAGGGCCCAAAAGCTGAACTCAGTACCCAAGGTGATATAATAATTGGATAGTGAAAAGAAAAGAAAAGAAAAGAAAAGAAAAGAAAAGAAAAGAAAAGAAAAGAAAAGAAAAGAAAAGAAAAGAAAAGAAAAGAAAAGAAAAGAAAAGAAAAGAAAAGAAAAGAAAAGAAAAGAAAAGAAAAGAAAAGAAAAGAAAAGAAAAGAAAAGAAAAGAAAAGAAAAGAAAAGAAAAGAAAAGAAAAGAAAAGAAAAGAAAAGAAAAGAAAAGAAAAGAAAAGAAAAGAAAAGAAAAGAAAAGAAAAGAAAAGAAAAGAAAAGAAAAGAAAAGAAAAGAAAAGAAAAGAAAAGAAAAGAAAAGAAAAGAAAAGAAAAGAAAAGAAAAGAAAAGAAAAGAAAAGAAAAGAAAAGAAAAGAAAAGAAAAGAAAAGAAAAGAAAAGAAAAGAAAAGAAAAGAAAAGAAAAGAAAAGAAAAGAAAAGAAAAGAAAAGAAAAGAAAAGAAAAGAAAAGAAAAGAAAAGAAAAGAAAAGAGAAAAAAGAAAAGAAAATAAAAGAAACAAAAAAACCCCAAAACCAAAACAAACAAAAAAACCCCCACAGAACTGAACTATTACTATTTAGGAGACATTTGTGATTATGGACAAGTTTAAGCAGATGACAGTTTAAGTAAATTTACAGAAACTTAAGTTGTGAATAAATAAAATTAGAGTGGGCCCAGTCCTGTTTCTGATGACATAAGACAGACTTTTCTGATTCTTTTCAATGGAAACATCATAAACCCAACCTCTAGGAACAAAGTTAAGCCATAGCTCAAGGAATATAAAGACAAAAAATTAAATTTGAAAAAAAAATTAGCTGAATGGCAAGTGAAAATTAAGAAGTTATTAAGAATAAGGTGACAAAACAATTTCCTTATCAATATGTTTTTGGTGTATAAACTTCTCCCACCAACAACACATTTAAAACTACAAAGTGTAAGCAGTTGTGAGCCTTGACATTAGCTTTTCTGTAAATTCACCTAAAGTGTCAGTCCTGTTTTGAGATGTGTCCTACTCTAATAAAACACTGTTATCTATAAATAAAAAATAATTGTTAGGAAAAAGTGGCCTGAAATACAAAACATAGCAGAGTGAATGTCCTTCATCAGAGGAAGAAGATATCCAAATACGATCAAATTTAAAAATATCAGCGCTGAAATTAGACAGCCCAAGAGCATCCTTGTTAATACTGCATGTCATGTTTTCTGATGTCGAGTGTAGCTTAGGTAGGATTAATGGTTCAAAGCAATCAGTGCCAGCCAAACAAGGATTTAAAACTAATGAGGAAAATACATAACTGACACTGAAGGGAATTTTTGGAAAGGCTGCATGTATTCCTCAAACAGTGGGTAAACAGTTATCTCCTGACTGTGAAACACACTGGAAAAATGGGCAACAGCAGACTAATGCCTCAGTGAAAAACCCATGGGCTTTCCTGATTGCAGAAGGCAACGAGGGTGGTGAAAACACGGTCTCTGCAGCGTTGCCTGTGGCTCTTCCAAAGTGAGCAATGTGTCCAGTGGCAGGACAATATGGAACTTGAAAACTACCAGAGTCAGAATGTTGTCCTTTATGGTGCATCCTAAAATCCTAGTGAAAAACAAATTATTTTAGGAGAAAGGTTGTTAAATTAAAAGCTGTTTACTTGAAAGCATTTCAAAAGTCAACAATTTCTGTCTTCAGATTCACCTTCTCAATACAGTGATGCCCAGAGAGCCAGAGCAAAAGAAAATCAGGCAGGAAATGAAAGCAACTCACCAATGATTAAACTAAGTGTAAGGCAGAGAACTGATTTGCCTTTCTGGACCTTTCCTGCTGTTTTCTGAAGCATGCCAGAAGTTCTGGTCACATCTTAAAAAACACAAATAACTAAACAAATGAAATAGTACAATAAATCGTATTATAAGGAAAAACTTATTTATTTTGAGGGTGCCTGCCATAGTCTTGGAACAGGCTGCCCAGAGAGGTTGTGGACATTTCAAGACCACCTGGACACTGTGATCTAGGGCAACCTGATCTGGGTGACCCTCCTTTAGCAGAGGGTGTGGACTACATGATTTCCAGAGGTCCCTTCCAATACCCACTGTGATTCTGTGATCTCAGTTAGATGGTGACTTAAAGGGTCTTAGGATGTGTCTGAACAATGTTCAACAAAAAATGAACGTCTTTAAAGCCTAATGAGCAAAGACACATATATGGTATAGAGAGACAGAGGTAAATAGTTATTGATCTTTACCTTCAATCCACCTATCTACTTCCAAACAGGGAAGGAGGAAGGACACTCAGAAGTCTCATTACTATTTTGTTATGTGCAAAAAAAGCTTGATTGAACAGTGGGGTGTTAATACATTAATAAATGTAAATGTGCTTTACTATTCTCAGAACAGAAAAGAGACCTGCATGGGGAGGTCCTCTTTCAGCATCACACCCTGTCACCCCAATGGCTGTCAATCTGAATGTGCAAGTTCTCATGTCCATTGGCCAAGCCAAATCGATATATTGCACTTGATTGCTTTTCAAAATAATAACTTATATGAAAAGACTTAACATCAAGATTCTCAAAACCAAAAAATAAACTGTGCAACTGAATTCCATGCAAAGGAAAGTGTCAGTGCAACACTCATTCCAGTAATACGAATGCAGAAACGAAAGCATTGAGTTTGTGTTAAGTCGCACTGCAAGTATGTATATTAGTAGCAAATAGATGAGGAACATTCTTTTCAACATGTTTATAGTACATTATACAAGCTAATGTAAAATACAACTCTGGACCTGAAAACTGCTGTTCTATAGGCTTGGCTGCAATGATTTACATCACAGAAAGCATTGCTGTGAATGAAACTTGCTCCTGATCTGTACGGTTACAACAAAGGTTTGTTTGAAATACAAGTAAGTGATCTTTTAGAGACAGGTGGCAAGAAAGATGTAAATAAAGTTAACAAGCTGGTCTGTATTTACAATTAGTGGAAGACAGATTCTGAAATGAAAACTAATAGTTACTACTAGTTAGTCACTGGCCTTCAATTATTTTGCTGTTTCAAAGATACTCAGATCAAAAACTAAAGCAATAGTGTAATCATTCATACACTAAGAATAACTGCATGTAAGTGTAAACAGAAGGGGTAACTCTCCACCAAGGCTGACTTTTGTCTCTATGAATAAGTGAAAAATATTTAAGAAAACTGAATATGGTCCTACTGATATCCTATTTGTGAACAGATTAAAGCACTAAATTAATCCCAGCCTGCATTCATAGTCAACATGCAGCCATGGCTGGTACTCTTTTCTGTTAAAGCATTTTATAGTTTCAGACTGTTTCTTAACTGACCGCTTGGAAACCCACTCTTCTTTCCTCCGTATACTTCACTTCAGGCAGTGGAACGGGCTGCCCCAGGAGGTGGTGGAGTCACCATCCCTAGAGATGTTCAAGGAATATATGGACGTGACACTTCAGACATGGTTTAAAGGCCATAGTGGTCATAGTGACAGTTGGACTCAATGGTCTTAGAGGTCTTTTCTAACCAAAAGAGTTCTATGATTCTGTGATTCTATGATTCTATGACAACTGTACAAAATCTCTACCCAACACAAAATCTCTAATAGCAAGTAAAAAGGAAAGTAAAATATGCCTATGAACATACATGTTAGGAGGACAAAACCTTGACATCCTCTGCTACAGATATAGGAGACCTCTCAAATGGATCATGAGGTGTTTGTAGAACAAGTTCCTACAGCTGACTGATTTCTAATGGTGTCAGAAGTAGAAAAGTAAGGGGAGGCTGTTGTATCAGCTGTGATGCGAAGTAGATATCAAACAGTTGTACTGGTGTATCTGTAGAATAAATGTAGAGCATTCTTGAATGGAAGTATAATTTTCAGATGTGGATACATGGGCAGGTGTATAACTTGTCCCTGAAGGTACAAAAAAAAAAATCCTCAATAAAATGAGATATGTTTAGTACCTATTAGCTAATACAAATACACTACAGCATGCTTCACCCTTGTCCTGTTTAATTTGTAACAAATTAAAAAAAGCAAAAATGCTTAACCAGTAGGTAGAAGAGGTGTCAAAGAAATAACTTTGAGATTAACAGATACTGCAAAGTAAGACAAGCCTAAATTCTATTAAGTTCAGACAGGTTGGTAAAAAAGCTGTAACAAATGGATGTTCTGGCTTACTCGAAGGTATAACAAGAAAAACGGGAATAATCCCATGGTTATATGAAAGGAGGAAACTTCTGCCCTTTCATCACCTCACTTGAATAATAGAAGAGCTACTCACATACACTCATTTGAGTTTCTCAAGTAATTGTGGGTGATTGACTGCACGGCAACATGTTGTGTGGTGCCAGAGAACATAACGGCCTTTAAGGGCACAGAAAAAGCAGGGTCAGGTAAGACAGTCTTCCCTTTACTGTAAAGTTCTTTAAGACTTAAAAAAGAGAAAGGAAGAAAAATGTTTCAGAATAGTCAATGGTCTCATGCAATAGCCTAAGTTGTGGGTGATACTCATACCTGCCACAAAGTCATCTCGCCATGAGTCTGAACATACAGTAAGGGATGGGCATCCTCTTTCCCCCAGGCATGAAGGGTAGAAGGGAATAGAAAAGACAAGTGAAGTTAAGAGACAGTGCTGAGAAGATGTGGAAGACCGCATATTTGTATTGTCAAGCAAAAGACAGAAAGCAAAGTAAGGAAACAAGCAAGAGGGAGAGATGAAGGAAGAGAACAAGATGTCTAAGTGGTGGGTCAGTTCGGCAAGAGGGAGAACTTTGATGAAAAGATGACAGAAGAGCAAGAATGAATGAGTGCTAGAGAAAATTAAAGCATAACTTATTAACATTCTTGTCAAGAAAGCTAATGAGATAGGTGGATAAAAGGTGAAAGTTACAAATAGGGTAGAAGGATTATTAAAGTGAGCTGAAGCTTCCAAATAAGTACTGGAGGTGGCAACAAGAAGGTCATAGGAGTGATAGTTGAACATTTGCCATGATTTGCAGTATTTTAACTTAGAATAAAACATTAAGGTATTTCTCAACAACATAGCTGCTGTGTTAGTTGCTACTACCCAAAACCAGCCTACATAAGGTAATATTTGATCCTAGTGCCCAGTATGTCTTTGACCATCACCATAATTAAGGTAATGGTATCAGGCAGCATCTTCACTTCAGCAAGTTTCAAAAGCCTCTATTCAGACTCACATTTCAATGGTCTGATCTGATGGCTCTTGTTTTCATTCCTTTTCTTCATGGTCCTCTCAGCATGTTCTGCTTTGATCCAGTCTTCATTCCCATGAAGGAATAATGTTGTAAGTCAAAGGTCCTGACTAAGGACACAGAAGACAACATCCTACCCTTTTTCTATTACAAGTCTTGAGTTGGTATGGGTTGTTCTGTTACAGACACTGTGAAAGATAATGGCAGGTTCCCCTTAGGGCTAAGCTGCCACTCAAAACTCATTATAAAAGAGAGTCTGTTGCAAGAGGAAGACAATGAGATCAGAAATGCACCTCAAAAGGCTGCCATAGTGTACACAGGTCCTTAACTTTTCTACCAGAGGAGTATCAGCAAGTAAAGCATCCAGCACTACCTAGGCTTTCCAGTGAAAGACACAGTCTTTTGTCTCCAGTTCTTGAGACTTAGACCTTGTGTGACTATTTTTATGGCTTCATAAGACAAGAAGTGATTCTCTGAGATCCAAATTCTCTGAAGTTATTAATTGCCTAAGAACTTCTGATGATCTGAACCTGAATGTGTTAAGTGAGCCCCCAAGGAATGTAAGATTAAGAGCAGAATTTAACAGTGGTATTGAAAGTATACTAGGAGATCTACTATGTATGACTAAAACATCCTCGCAGTATTTATAACAAGTCCCATCTTGTTCCCATTCAAGTCAACAAGGAATCCTACTTTTCATAAATGACAGCAGTATAGCATCCACAAATTTAGATAAGACACTCTGAAAGTCTCCCCTTGTGCTACCCAATTACCTGAGGGTTATAGGATAAATTAAAACAACTGTCAGCAGTCTAGATTGATTCTCCTCCTGCTGCCATTTATTAGTATTGATATGAAGATCTATTACTGAAATGAGGGTAAGTTAGGCCCTAAAACAACAAGCAGTTTAACATATCAGAGTAGACCTCAGATTTATTTCATTTTTTTCTGTGTATTTTAAATAATCAGCACTACTCTGAATCAAATATTTATTGCAGAAACTCAAACGACTACTCACCTAATGTTTCCCAGGGGTTAATCAATAAGTCTAATGGAAAAACAAAACAAAACCAAAAAAGCACAAACAAACAAACAAAAACCAAACCAAACCCTGCAATCTTTAATAATTAAATTGCTCAGGACTCTCAGTAATACCAAATGTTAGGAGGGAAGGCTCTATGCTTGCCATGATTGAGATGCTCCAAGAAATATTAAAAACTAAGTGCAGATATTTTGGCTTGCCAACCAGCCAGACAGCAGTATAAAAATATGTCTGAGTCACAGCAGCTATGAATCTTCATATGCAAATTTGATGACAGCCTAAACAGTTGTGATTGAAAAAGGTCACCAGGATTCCAGAAATGTTTCTGTGTGTTCAGGTGTGGGAAAGATACAACCACAGCAACAATCTCCAGGTAGTCATCCAAGTGCTATTGTGTTATGAGAGTGAAGAGAAGCACCAGAGGCTCAGATATGAAAGTGGTGAATACAAGACAGGCACAAAGACTGTCAGATGGAGAGGAAAAGACAGAATACTAAGGCAGAAGGAAGGAAAGATTTATGCATATCATGGCATATGTCGCCTATAATGCAAAATTTCAGTATGCAATCCATATTTACAACACACAAAACACCCTTCGCTGAAATCTGTGAACTTGTCAGTATGAAAGTCATTAATGTTTTCTTCCTAAAGATCCAATTTATAATTGCTAAAGTATATTTCCATTGTAGAAGCCTTTGTGACTATTTTCAATGTATATTCATTTTCATTTAAAATAAACAAAATATGCTGCGATGCAAAAAAGGTTGAGAAAATAAGAGGATTTAAATACAAAACAAGCATACATTTTCATCCGTAAGTATCATAAAACAGCTGATGATTTTAAAAGAGTTGAAAGGTTAGGGAAATGTAAAAATAATGAATGGCAATGAAAAAACATTTTTCCATCTCCTTTCCCTTGACTCCTATTCAAGCAAACAAACAAAAAAAAAAACTTCTAAGAAAACATGCCAAACATTAAAAAAAAAACTGCATTAATGAACTTCAATAACTGTACTTAATCACAAAATCTAGTCAGGAATATGCTTCTACCATTGGGTAAGACAGGTTGCAGACAGCAGTCCTTTATGTAAAAGCAAATGTCAAAAGAAAAGCTCTGATATTTGGTTGTGGGCTCCCACTTTTCACATAGGCATTTCCTAAATCCATGTTTGATGAGCTTCTCCAGCTATAAATTCTGTAAATTCCCTCTGGAGCAGTGCAGAGTGTGCTTCATGAAAATGTCATCTGCCAGCGCTGCAATTACTCACACTCCAGCAATCATGTGCACAATGCAGAATGGGTCGAATTCAGGTGAGAACGAGAACCAGCAATCAAGCCTCTGGAATTGAGAACAAAGCCATTTTCTTTCATTTGCCATCAACACAACCATCAAGGCCTTAATTATAAGGCAAGTGTCAAGCCTGGCTGCTGAAAGGCTTATTATTATACAGCTCAGCTTCAAATCAGTTTTGTATTGATGAACTGCAAAAATGAGGAAGCCAGCTTAGCCCCACAAGAAAAGAAACAGGGACTAACTGATTATCTGATTGGCAGGAAAAAATAAGGGCATCAAAAATACATTTTTAGGCGGTAAAAGAATTAGTGAACCTCTCAAACAACAGATTTTATCTCAATGGTCAGATAATGATCTGGATGGTCAGATAATTCAAAGGACCTCTTCTTTAGTTGAGATCATTGTAGTGCCCAAAAGACACTGCAAAAAGACTCTCTTTAGGTCATGTATTCTGTTTTTCAGATAGCAACGCTTGTCTGTGCAGGTTCACATTGCTCCTTTAGATCTGATTGCATCTCCATAACTTGAACACAGAGATGGTAAGTGAAATGCACATGGGTTTAAGCCCTTCTCCAACAATTATCTCTTCACGTTACATTAGTTCTCTTCAGAATACAAATTATCATTTAGTAAGCAAACATTATAGCTAAAGCTCTATGTCCTCTCATTGACCATCTTCTATATATGACTTTTAAGCTTGAGAAATTATGAGTAGGCTATTCAAATAAGGCCTGAATTTGGAACTGGCTGTCGATACAATATCACTGTTATCATAAAATAAAATCATAGAATCACAGAATGATTTCAGTTTGAGAAGACCTTTAGGATCATTAGGTCCAACCGTTACATAACTCTACCAAGTCTGGTGCTAAAGCATGTCCCTCAGCATCACATCTCTGCACCTTTGAAAGACATCAAGGGATGCAGATTCAACCACTCCCCTGGGGAGATGGCTCCAGTCTTTGAGAACCCTGGTTTGATAACTCAGTGTTTGATAATCATGTACCTGAATTAAAAAAAAAAAAACAAAACCAAAAAACAAAAAACCATTATTTTAAAAATTTCCATAGTCATTTGAAAATGTGGGGAAAAAAAAATATTTTGAAAGATTAACTCTTAGTTGTTTCTCATAGTTTCCATAAAAGTATATGAGATTTTTCAAACTAAAAAGGGTGGAAGGAGGAAATGGACAAAACTGTAAATATCCAATCTAAACTTCCTCTGAGCCTAGTTGAGGCCATTTCCTCTTGTCCTATCACTTGTTACTAGGGAGAAGAGACCAACACCAACCTGGCTCTTTCCAGGTCATTGCAAAGAGCCAGAAGATCTCTCTTCAGCTTTCTCTTCTCCAGATTAAACAATCCCAGGTTCCCTAATCTGCTCTTCAGAAGACATGTTCTCCAGACCCTTCACCAGCTGTGTTGCCTTTCTCTGGACACAGTACAGCACTTCAATGTCTTTCTTGTATCAAGGGCCCAAAACCTGAACCTAGTACTCAAAGTATGGCCTCACCTCTACTGAGTACAGAGGGACAACCACTTCCACAGACCTGCTGGACACACTATTCTTGATACAGGCCAGGATGTTGTTGGCCATCTTGGCCACCTGAGCACACTGTTGGCTTCTATGATCAGACTTCAGAATCTTAAATCCTTAGTCTGGTAAGGGCAAAAAAAGACACAGGCACCCTTTGTCTTCTGGAAAGAGAGTTCTGTCACATGCTCTGTACACTCAAACACACAGAATCACAGAATCGCAGAAAACATCTGGTTGGAAGGGACCTCAAAGATCCAGTCCAACCTTCAACCCAGCACTGAAGGGACAACACTAAACCATGGCCCTAAGCACCAGGCCCACACGCTGCTTGAACACCTCCAGGGATGGCAATTCCACCATTCTCCTGGGCAGATCATTCCAATGTCTGACAAACCTCTCTGTGAAGAAGAGATCTCCTAGCATCCAGGCTGAACCTCCCCCGAGTGCAGTTTGAAACCATTTCCTCTCGTCCTGCCACTTGCCACCAAGGAGAAGAGGCTGCCCCCACTCCTTGCTCCACCCTCCCTTCAGGGAGTTGTAGAGAAAGAATCAAGTAGGTTCTAAGCATAAAATGGAAAGTAAATTGTATTCTGTTGCTAGATTATGTAGGAGAAAAATTAGAGTGGCAAAGGCCCAGTTAGAACTTAAGCTGGCCACCTCTGTCAAAGATAATAAAAAGCATTTTTACAAATTTATCAATGCTAAAAAGAAGGCCAAGAAGAGCCTCCACTCCTTATTGGACCTGGATGGGAACACCGTAACTGAAGATGAGGAAAAGGCTGAGGTCCTGAATACCT
>WBNM01021531.1:5993-16326 GCA_013399055.1 Ramphastos sulfuratus | reverse complement strand
ACCTCTCAACTAGAATTGGCTGCTCAAGGCCTCACCCAACCCGGCCTTGAAAACCTCCAGAGAGGAGGCAGCCTGTGCCAGACTCTCACCACCCTTGTACTGAAGAGCTTCTTCCTCAGATCCAGTCTAACTCTGCTCTCCCTCAGCTTCCAACCATTCCCTCTTGTCCTGTCTCAAGACAACCTCATGAAAAGTAGGAGACATCCACAGCCTCCCTGGGCAACCTGTGCCAGTGTCTCCCCACCCTCACTGCAAAGAATTTCTTCCTCATCTCCAGTCTCAATCTGCCCTCCTCAAGCTTCACTCCATTCCCTCTCATCCTGTGTAACTACTGGAGTCTGCATCAGTTTGATTTGTAGACAAGAAAAAAAATCTTTTCTGTAATAATAAAATGAATCTTTTAGTCTGTGAGAGAAAGGCAGGTGTGTGAGAGCTGTGTTCAAAGGAAAATCCCCCCACTGCTAGCACTGCTGAATCCTGCAAGGCTGTGAACTCACAGCTCCTTTAAAACAGACATTAGAACAGGTATTTGTGAGCAGCTTTTGCTGGGACCTCAGCAGAGTTTGGCTTAGCAGGGTGAATCTCAAAGACAGTGAAAGGAGGTGTAAGTTAGCACAGTAAAAACTACATTACCTTTTGGGATGTTCTTTATTCCTCTCAAATATGTTCCTTTACCTTAGAGAGCTTCCCTGATGCTGTAATGCTGCTCATTCTGCTTGGCTTCTGCTCTCCCTTGGCAGTGCACCTTGCCACAAAACCATATTTCTGTGAGGGAAGAGCCTGCTTTAGGTGCTGGACCCATCCAGGAACACAAGAAGCTGGACTCCTCCAAAGCCCAGCATTAGGCAGGGCAGTCCAGCACTTAACCCTCTTCCTGACCTCCACCTGCCCTAAATTCCCAGGGCTCTTTTTGGAGCCTACATTTTCCCCAGAACACCCAGGAACAGCTTGTTCTAACTGTGCTGTGCAGCTCCATCACCTGCCTCCTGTCAGAATCATAGAATCACAGAATGGTAAGGTTGGAAGGGACCTCAAGGATCATCCAGTTCCAACCCCCTGCCATAGGCAGGGACACCTCCCACTAGAACAGGTGACTCAAGGCCTCCTCCAACCTGGCCTTCAACACCTCCAGGGAGGGTGTGGAGCACAGAAGCACCCAACGTGATCTTTGATCGCGTTGGGTGCTTCTGTCCTCCACACCCTCCCTGGGCAACCTGTGCCAGTGTCTCACCACCCTCACTGCAAACAACTTCCTCCTAACAGCCACTTTCAATCTCCCCTCTGCCACTTCAAACCCATAAACTTAGTGAGAGAGATGGTATAAAGAGGTGGTATAAAGAAGTGGATGCAAGAACAGCACTGCAGTTTTTGTAGGAGAGTTACCAGCAGCAGGCTTAGAGCAGGATTAGGGTGGAGAGGACCAAGCCACTAAAGCAGGCAGCACAAACACTGCCAGCATTTGTTAGGTTGATGGCAGCTTGCTCCTGAGATGCCCAAACATGAAACCTTGCTTCAGGAAGGTTTGAGAGGACTGATTGCATCTTCTAGCGGGTTTCTGCTTTCTGGGGGGTTGGTTTCTGAGTTGATTTTTTGGGGTGATCATAAAGCTACCTGGGAAGCAGGGCTCTGAGTGTTAAGTTTCACTTTTTAAAGCTTATCTGCACCGTGCTTCTCTAAACCCTCTGCACTACTGAGCTGCCTCAAAGCCATGGTGTTTATTTACAGGAGCTGAAGCTCTGCCTCACTCAGCACTCCCCAGTGCAAGGCAGAGACTGATCTCCTTTCAAGCTCTGATGCTCACTCAGTAGGAGTTAATCCCCTAAACAGCTTTGTAAGTCTGACACTAAGGGTCGGATCCAAACCCACCACTGTCTGCCTACCAGATAGGTGCTAAAACGTAGGCTGTGGGCTCCAGGAATAGAAACCAGATACCAAGTTCTCAGACTGCTTCACTGAAGGTGTAAGGAAGGCAACTCAAAAGACATTTCCAACGCTCACATGTTCATGGGGAGCTGTTTTGGGCCTCCATTGCCATGGCTTGGTGGGTGCCAGGCTGTGCATGGGCTCCGGGTGGCCACTGTCCTTTGTGACACCCAGGGCAAAAGATTCACCTAGAGGGCTTCAGGACACTCAGCTGGGCCAGGCTTTTCACCACCATCTGAAGTGTTGGCTGTTGCTGCTACCACAGGCAGTTCCTGCAGCATTCTAACTGCCAAATCAGCCAGGACATGGAAATTCTCCTCCAGCTTACATCAGACATGTACCCCCTTTGCAGCCTTCCCCCTGGAGCTGAGCTCCTGCACAGCAACATCTCCTATCTTGAGGACCTTCCTCTGGAGCTGAGCTCCTGCACAGCAACATCTCCTATCTTGAGGACCTTCCTCTGGAGCTGAGCTCCTGCACAGCAACATCTCCTATCTTGAGGACCTTCCTCTGGAGCTGAGCTCCTGCACAGCAACATCTCCTATCTTGAGGACCTTCCTCTGGAGCTGAGCTCCTGCACAGCAACATCTCCTATCTTGAGGACCTTCCTCTGGAGCTGAGCTCCTGCACAGCAACATCTCCTATCTTGAGGACCTTCCTCTGGAGCTGAGCTCCTGCACAGCAACATCTCCTATCTTGAGGACCTTCCTCTGGAGCTGAGCTCCTGCACAGCAACATCTCCTATCTTGAGGACCTTCCTCTGGAGCTGAGCTCCTGCACAGCAACATCTCCTATCTTGAGGACCTTCCTCTGGAGCTGAGCTCCTGCACAGCAACATCTCCTATCTTGAGGACCTTCCTCTGGAGCTGAGCTCCTGCACAGCAACATCTCCTATCTTGAGGACCTTCCTCTGGAGCTGAGCTCCTGCACAGCAACATCTCCTATCTTGAGGACCTTCCTCTGGAGCTGAGCTCCTGCACAGCAACATCTCCTATCTTGAGGACCTTCCTCTGGAGCTGAGCTCCTGCACAGCAACATCTCCTATCTTGAGGACCTTCCTCTGGAGCTGAGCTCCTGCACAGCAACATCTCCTATCTTGAGGACCTTCCTCTGGAGCTGAGCTCCTGCACAGCAACATCTCCTATCTTGAGGACCTTCCTCTGGAGCTGAGCTCCTGCACAGCAACATCTCCTATCTTGAGGACCTTCCTCTGGAGCTGAGCTCCTGCACAGCAACAACTCCTGTCTTGAGGACTAAGAAGGGCCTGTAGAGCAAGGTAAGGCACTCATCCAGCAGGAGTGTGTCCTCCTCTCTGCTTCTGCTCACAACTCTTTTTTCGTCCTTCTTCACTAAGACTAAAATGGATTAAGAGTGATGCCAGTAGGACAGGATCTCAGCAGCAAGGGTGTGAAGAGTTTGCCAACACTTCCTTTAAAATAAAAGATCACAGAGGCAGAGTCACCCTGGGGACTACTGGCACAGCCTGCCACCATGGCACAGGACTCTGCCACTGCTCTGCCTGCTTTCTTGACCCTGACTAGGCTTGATTTGCTAAGCTGCAGGTTTACCTCACTATCCCTGCTCTAGCCTTGCAGTTGTATATCCTGACAGAGAGCTTAAGCCATAATGTCTGAGTCAGAAGCACCAACGTGAACACACAAAGCTACCCAAGGGCAGCTTCTTGTTACTTCCACACTATCCAGGTTGTTAGCTGGGATGATTAGATAAAAGAACTAATGTGAATTGCTAGCAGTGGCTGATAAATTTATTCTAACCTTATGCTTACTTAAAAAAAAAAAACAACAAAAAATCCCCAACAACCAAAAAAAAACCCAAAAAAAAGAATTTTGTAGCTTCAGATTAAAAGAAAGTGTCTCAGGGCTAATTAACATAATTCTTAACAGAGCGTTTAGTGAGGTCGTTACACTGAATAATTCATTTTTTAGGATGGTTTTTATCATGACTGAAGTGATCAGTAGCTCATCCTACTAAGACACAGAGACAAAACTACAGTCTCTTTTCTTTTTTTTTTTCCCCCCCCTCTTTTTTTAATACCTTGCTCTGCTTCTGCTGACGTCTGCACGTGCATTTGAGGAGAGAAATGGATTGCTGGGGATATTTCTCTGCATTATAGAATCAGAGAATGGTAAGGTTGGAAGGGACCTCAAGGATCATCTAGTTCCAACCCCCTGCCATAGGCAGGGACACCTCCCACTAGAACAGGTCACTCAAGGCCTCATCCAACCTGGCCTTGAACACCTTCAGGGAGGTTGCGGAGCACAGAATCACCCAACGTGATCAAAGATCACGTTGGGTGATTCTGTGCTCCACAACCTCCCTGGGCAACCTGTTCCAGTGTTAACAACCTGTTCCAGTGTTAACAACCTGTTCCAGTGTTAAAATGCATTAAAATGCATCTCTTTTAATGCCATTGTTTTGCTTTGGAAGATAATTGTCTGGAATGGGCATTTATTGTTCTCTTTTCAGCTCCCATCATTTACCCAACAGAAAATTGTCAGATCCTTTCGTAATGAGCAGCACAAAGGCTCAGCACCTAGGAGTGCATTTTTCTGTATCATCCATAGAATCATAGAATGGTAAGGTTGGAAGGGACCTCAAAGCTCAGCCAGTTCCAACCCCCTGCCATAGGCAGGGACACCTCCCACTAGCACAGGTCACTCAAGGCCTCCTCCAACCTGGCCTTGAACACCTCCAGGGAGGGAGCAGCCACAACCTCCCTGGCCACCCTGTGCCAGTGTCTCACCACCCTCACTGCAAACAACTTCTTCCTAACATCTAATCCATGAAGATGTTGCTCCTGTCACTCAGGGTTTGATCAGTCTGATAGGTTCTAAATCACATTGTTGCCAATATCTGGCTGCACAAGTTGCACCAAGCTGGGTGGTAACAGTTGTGATGCACCCAGAGTGCATCGTGTGTGCTAATTGGTACTTAGTTTCCTCACAGCCAGGATAGGGGAAAAAAGAGACAAGAACTCCTTAGTCATGGAGCAACTTAAAGCTGGGACTTGGATGAAAACACAAAATATTGTTCCTGGCTCCTGGTAAAAGCCAGAAGAATGCTTTGGGAAATTGCTTTGCTCTCAACATGCTTAAATGTCTGCTGAACTCTGCCCATCTTGTCAAAGCTTACAGAACCTTTCCAGTTAGTTATTTTTGTTAATTTCTTAGCCTCTTTTTCACTTCCTTCATTAGCAGTTTTCAAAAAGGTCTCTCTCTTTATGTAATGAAGGCAAACCAAATGAAAGCTGAGCCTTGTGTCACACTTGGGTAGGAAGCCACCCTACTGTTTTTGCTGCATTGTCTCTTTTTTTCCTCCTAACCATCTGAAATCAGCACAACTTACACAAAGCAGTTCTGGATGTCTCCTGTCACCTGTGGACAATGCAACAACTGACATAAACAAAGGTAGCTTTAGTTTGCATCATTTATTCTATTTTCAGCTACAGGAGCATCAGTGAGAACAAATGTTTCACTGCAACCTTTATTTTAGCTGCTGCTGTGGAACTGCTGAGGAGTTGGTGCTGGTTTCTGTGCCTGCTGCAGTTCTGCTGTCATGCAGCTGAAGAAAAGCTTGCAAACAATGTGTGGCCTACATTCAAAATGAGAGTTAACCTCACCCCTGTCAAACACTGCCACAGGAAGAGGCACCCATTCACCTGACAATGCCAGACTTGCTAGAGTAAATCCATGTGACCTCATCAAGATTCCTGGACTGAAGGAAAACAAGCAAACAAACTCAACCCACAATGAAATCTATTCTTGGGGACTTCCAGGATGAGATTTAAAAAAAGATTAACTGCCCCATCCTAGGCAGCATATTAGATTCTGAGCTTGCATTTAGTGGAAAAGGAAATCTTTGCTCCATTACCTTCCTAACAATGTGGACATTCTACAGTGCTATAATTCTATTGAATCATACTTTAACCCTCACTTACTTTCATATCTGTTTTAACCACACCCATACAAATCTATTGAGCTGCATATCNTGGACAGGGCCTTGAGTGACCTGTTCTAGTGGGAGGTGTCCCTGCCTATGGCAGGGGGTTGGAACTAGATGATCCTTGAGGTCCCTTCCAACCTTACCATTCTATGATTCTATGATTCCTAATATCAAGAACAAACCCAGCACCCTTGATAGAGTGCAAGGCTTCACAGGTGTAGAATTAATATATCCAACTATGCACTCTTTGATTTTGAAGTGAGGCCACCACAAGGGCCTTGATTCTGATACAGACAGGTGGTGTAACACATTGGGTTGGAAAGAGTCATAAGCATTTGGCCAGTGGATGGGAACAAAGGAAGCTTTCCTGTGCTGTGGAGCTGTTCTCGTAGTCAAACAGCAGCTTTCTGCACTCCCTCCACAGTCTCCTCACTCTATTCCCTGGGTAAAAGCCACAACATTTTGTTTCCTTGCAGCACTGAAATACACTAACGTTAAACACTAAAAGAGATGAACTGAACACCTTCCCCACTCCTTTTTAGGAAGAAACAGTTGCAAATGACTCTCTCTTTGCTGCTAAAAAGGAGAGCCATCCAGGAGACTTGTGTTTGCTTGTGCAAAGGCAGCCTGCAGTCAGAGCCATCCAGGAGACTTGTGTTTGCTTGTGCAAAGGCAGCCTGCAGTCAGAGCCATCCAGGAGACTTGTGTTTGCTTGTGCAAAGGCAGCCTGCAGCTTCCAGGTTACCAGATGAAAAGTAAATGTTGCTGAGTGAGCTCAGTGTGAGTAGAGGTTTAGCTACTACAGGCTGGGCACCTTTGCCAGTTCCTAGGGATGAAACATCTCCAAGCCACTCTTCCTCAGAGTGCTGCCTATTAGCTGAACAAGCATGAAGTTCACTCCTTTTCTGCTAAATGCAACCCAGAGGCCTGATTAATGCTCTTTTATTTTTTCTCTTTGCCATGAGCAGGGAAGGGTCTTCACAGGCTGCCTGCACTTAGCACCTCCTACATAAATGGGTGCCTGAAGGCTGCAGATTGAACTTAAAATTATTGCTAGAGAGAGCACTTTAGAAGACTTTTGACCTCAGCTATTCAATTTCGACCTCTCTTCAAGCAAAGTCTTATTAAGCTTAGAACAAGACTTGATTAAAAATGTTTGCTGCTTCTCAATTGTTGAGCCTGGAACAGAGCTCTGAGATCGTCAAGTCCAGCCTACGACCTAACCACCACCATTTCTAGTGACATCTTGTGAAATGAACTCTTTTCCCAATTTTCCAGCTCTTCTTTCCCTTTCTTTTACACAGGCAGGCAAAACTGTTTCCAAGGAGTATAGTGACAGAGAATTTACACTATCACTAGGAATTTGCAGCTGTTGATTTGGACCTGCCTAAGTACCTCAGCACCACACGGTGATTTCTTATCAGCCTCCTTCAATTTCTCCTTTCCTGCACCAAGTGATTTGAAAATCAACAGCAGCAGCATGCATCAATCTCTAATATTGGCACTTAGGAGAGGCCAGTGAGTGCAGGCAGTGCTGCTGTGTGTTATCTGAGCACAAGGCTGGATTCATTGTCACCAAGAGGCATTATAAAAAATGGCAACTCGTTTTCAGTTGTAACTCCTCAGAACCAAACTGGAAGTGGTAGCCTCAGCAGCATTTCTTCTCTCCCATCACGTGCTAGTGCAAAGTGCCAGCTGTACCAGTTGTACCTGGGTACCACTGAAGACTTTTGGTTGCCTTCCATCTATTCACAGCTCAGCAGCTGAAAACAGAGAGCTCCTCTTGGGTCAGGAGTAGACATTATTTGTGTGCCTTGCACATGGAGAAAGCCGAGACTGGAAGAGGGACCCATGGGGTTCCTGGGCCTGTTTAAAGGCCCTGGTTAGTCTCTAGGCAGGCAGCTCTACCACGTGTGCCAAAAGGGAGTTTTCCTCCTGGCAGTCACTAGGAGCTGTACAAAGCAGTCTCGGTGGGGAGTCGCTTAGGGTACTGACAGGCACAGCCCAGGTACTGAGGCAATTCCGTGAAGGCAGAATTGTCTGGCAAACTGCTGGCACAGTGCCAGCCTGGTTCTCTGGTGGAGCTTTTCTGAGGAACATTTCTGGAAGCTGTGCCAATACACAAATGCTACAGTGACAGCATCTGTTCTGGAGTGGCACCAAGGGCAACAGCCACTGGCTGCTTGGTGTCTTCGTGCCTCGGTGCCCAGGTCACAGGCTGTGTTACCTTGTGAAGCTGCATCTTGTTTCCAGCTTCCAGTGTGGTTATGTGCACCTTCTAGAAGGAAGAGGTCCCTAGCAGGCAGGTTTCTGTTTGTTGGTTGCATTCTGTAGCTCTGCCCTGGAGTTCAGTATCTGCCTCCTGCTGCCGGCTGGGACTTCAGAGATGTTTATAAATGCAAGAGCTGAGAGAGAAGATGCACTATGTAATGAAAGGGAAATATTTATACAACACGGCCAGGCCCCCTCCTCCCTTTTATTTGATTTCATTCTTTGGTCTGTTTTCTTTGGAAATGGCATCTATGTTTTCATTAACTAGAAAGCATTCACCTACAGCACGGGGAGGCAAAACTCTCTGTGGCAGACAGCAACTGTTCCCAAGGAAATGCAAAGAGCTCACTCTGCAGATCTGATGCTTCTTAGCACAGCTAAAGCAGTGGCTTTAGGATTTAGAAAGGTTCTTAAAGGGTGTTGGAACTACAAAGCAGTCCTGGTACTCTCCTGGTTGCCTTTTTGCCACTTTTGGACTATGTAGGATATGTAAATATTCAGTGAGGAGCATTCAAGTCACAGAGGTAAACTGTTCATGGTCACAGTATGGAGACCTGCAGAACATATTGGAAACAACCTGAATTTTAAAGAAACTTGGTAATTTTAGGGCAGGTGGAAGAATCCCAGCTGCAGAGGAATAAAGCTAACTGGCTGCCTCCTCAAAAGGTTTGCATCTGGCAAAGCTGCACTGAGTAACAGTGATACCATCAGAGTATCCAATCTTTCTCTGTCTCATTCTACATGCAACATCTGCAAGCAAAACATCAAACAGTTTGTTTATTTATTTAATTTCTCCTTAAATGAAAGTGTGAATGAAGCTTCCTTGGTGGGTGCAGCTCGGAGGGCACCATAGGTACAGCTCCCTGACAGAGTGGGATAGCAGATTTTCATTTTAGCTCATCAAAACACTCTCTGTAGGGAGCTGTTCTATTTCTGGGCAGGGCAGCAATGTGAGAAGGAAAAGAGGTAGTGAATGAGACAGGGGAAAAGGGGAGGGGGGGAAGGAAATAAATAAAGCTCATGGTGGTGGGGTAGAAGCCTTTCATTCTAGCTTTTTTGTTCAGCAGCTGTTCACTGAGGTGTAGAAAGCTTTGTCTGTAAGGTGTCTCAGCCTGGAAAATGGTTGGGGGGGAAAGCTGGACATGCTGTAAAGGTTTAACCAAAAGTAGAAGTTTCTTCTGTACTTTTAAATACATATATATATGTGTGTGTGTGTATAGCTAAACCAACCTGACAGCACTTTTCCAGTCAAATCATGGTACATAAAACTGATCATTTCATTGGAAAAGAGCCTGTGTGCCTTCTCCTTGATATGCTTCCTCTACCTGCCCTGAGAAACAGCTAAGGAGACAAATCCCCCTGCTCATCAAGGCGGTTGTTTGGCAGGCACCACAGCGCAAGGCTGCTCACAGCATAGCAAGAGGGCAGGCTTTTCTGCCCAGAATTTCAGCCATTTCAGGGCATCACGAGGAGCAGAGAAATATTTGATAATCACTTACAAAGACCTCAATGTTCAGGCGAGGCAAAACTTGCTCCCCACCTACCGGTATGCCTTCCAAGCTGCAATTTTAAAGGTGCCTCCCAAGGACAGAAGGTTTCCATCGAGAGGTACTGGTCCTCCTTTTGAAAGTAAACCCACGACTGACACATGATAGTACAAGATACAGTGTGCATCTACAACAGAAATCCCAGAAGGAAACACAGGGAATCAAAGTAAAGCTGACCAGAAAGACGAGGCCAGAGCTCAGCTCTCCCGTGTCGTGGCACAGACGACTGCCAGCCCTGGATGTGGCTCACTTCTCTCTGTCTGAAGAACAGTTCTGCTGCTTCAGGTCTGGCTTGCAGGCATGGTTACCTAAACAAGCTGCAAAGGAGGCGGCTTCACAGCAGTTCTGTGCTGCGGACACGGACACTCATGGCTCCTAGGGGCGTCGTGAGAAGGGATGAGTTTGTGCCCCCGGAAATCTGGGGCCGTAACCTCCTCTCGTCGCGACCACCTCTCTTCCCAGCAGCCCCCCTCAGCCTGCCGCTCTCCAGCCTCTCTCGGCTCTCCAGCCTCTCTCTCAGCAAGGACCTCAACACCTGAGCGGTGCCGCGGGGCTGATGGAGGCGCTCGGGGAAGGCGCCGCCGCCCAGCGCTGCTCCATCGCCCAGCGCTGCTCCATCGCCCAGCGCT
>WBNM01021529.1:53093-103696 GCA_013399055.1 Ramphastos sulfuratus | reverse complement strand
CTCTGCTCCTCTGCAGTAAGAGACTTCCTATGCCTTCTCACAAACAACAGAGGGCTCCTGGACCAGTATAACATCTTGTCCTAACTGGAGCAAATGCATTTTCCACAATCTTGAAAGAGCTGCTAGATGTGCTCCAGAAGGATTGTCCAAGAGCAAAGCACTGCCTGAATCAAAATGAAATGAAGTAACTGAAGGTTTGTGGCACTGAGCTCCTCCTATTTGTCAACAACTCATTTCTCTGTGATTCAGTTCAGAAATTCATTACAGGCTGCTTAAGGGTTTAATAAAAAGTTAAAGTTTGCTTTTTCCTCTCCATGGAAGGAGGAAAGGTTAGTGTAAGCCTGGTGACTTGCACCCACAGCCAGAAGGAGATATGAGCCATGTAGGAAAAGTTAAGAGCATTTCTTTCCTTGCAGACTGTGGCATTAACTTGTTAGGACACATGCAAGCAGAGTGAGATTCCGGGCTGCAGAGCAAAGCCACAAGCTACTCACCAAGTAGTTAAAGAGAATATGAGAGGTCTGGGCAGGGAAGTCTCCAATGTTCAATAAAAGCTTCCTTAACATATACATCAGCTCGTCCTGGAAGAGAAGCAAATGGGTTTTATTTGCTTCACAAAGTGGAAAATGGATTTCTCCCTTTTGTCCTCTTTGGCTTTGTTTCTGGTTTTCCACACTCCAGCTGTCTCTTGCTGCACGAAGCACAACTCTATGCTGTGACTGCTCCCACCTAATCTAAAACAAGGCCCAGGGCACAGTGCCAAAGTCAAGTCCTTTCTGTTTTCATCTCAGAGGGGCCAGTGCCTCCTACTGCAATTTGTGCTGACTGCAGCACCCTAATTCTGCACTCCTGTCCCTGTGACAATCTTGGTGCTGGCTCCCTGTGATAATCCCTGTGCTGTTTACCACCACAGGTGACTACCTACATGATCTGTGCAATGTAGTTCAGCTCAACTCAGTAGGTGTGGATGTGGGGGAGGAGGTGTGGGCAGGACCTGGCTTTTCCTCCTCTACCAGCTGACTGCTTTAAATGTAAACAGACATATTTCTTATAGTGGGCAGGGGGTGTAGAAAGGAAGGAATCTCACTGTCAGCTAAGGACAGACAGGCTGCATCGTTGTTTCCTCTATGGCACTCATCTTCTTAATCCACAGTAGATTCAAGCTACTGGTGTGGGCATGACTAGGCATAGAACAACCCATGCCAGTGATATCTCTGCTGAAAGCTTCTGAGAAATATGAGAAATACATCTGTTCTCTGTGCTCTGCACCCATGGTTGCAGTAGGCCTGTGGTGAGATGGCAAACAGTGGACTATAACAACTTAGAGGTCTATGAGGCTGGACAGCGTATAGCTTCCTACTCAAAGGTACTTCTCAAACAGAAGTGACCCTCTGAACTTCAGTAGAAGTTCTGGGAACTGTGCCTGAGAAGCCTCAGGAGTAGTGAGGCCACTGGCACCACTCAATGAACTGAAAATCAGCCCTCCTGGCCTTTCTGAAGGTGTAATGTTCCTTTTGGAGTCAGTTCTTAGGTGTTAGGTTGGAACATGAGGACAGCGACATTATTGATGTTTGTGGTGGTTTGAGGTTGTTTGGAATATTCTAATAAGAGAAATTAGATCATTGGCTATAAAAGAATAATAATGACAGAGCCTGTATCATTCATTGGTTTGCAGAAAGGGATGAAACCCCAAAATGTAAAGAGTTTGTCCCTCCTTGCTCTGGGACACTGCTTCCTTTCGCTCCTCCTCCGCTCCGCTCTAATATCTTCTGCTAACAGATAAAAGGAAGCTTTGCTGGTTGGTTGTCTGTCTGGGAGAGGCTTTCAGCCCCTTCTGGGCACTTTCTTTGTCTGGGAGGGAGTTTGGATTTCTGTATTACTTCTAACTAGCACATAGTTGTAAATACCTGTAAATATATGCTTGTAAATTTAGCTTTGCTGTCAATAGAGCTTTAGCTCACTTCCGACTCATCCGACCCAGGCTGGTAAATTCCAATAGTCTGTGTGTGGGAGTTTCTCAACCCACCACAATACTGTAGCCAAAAAGCAGAGTTTGAGTAGTGACATGGAGAATCTCCCTGCCTTTCATCCAGCCAGAACTGCTGTGTCTCTCTTCCATACAGCTTAGCCACGGCACTAGGAAGTGATCTAATAAGCCAAGGAGAGACAAGACCACCGCCACCTTCTAGAGAAAGCTGATCAGAGAATTGCCTGTGCCAGGTAGAAAGGGCTGTGCTCCTCTGAGCAGCTGTGCAAAGTCTGGCTTAGAGCAAGACAGACCCATGCTGGTGGTAAATCAGCTCTGTCCCACTTAAAGGAGTGGAGAAAGATCAAAGGCAGCTGATGGTATGGCCTAAAAGGCTTTGGGCTACATTTGAATAGCAAAAGCTGTTCTGCAGTGCTGCTGCCAGCGTGATGCTGCCAGTGGCTGTGCTGCCCTGCTCTGAGCATGCCCCTCTGGGCAGGGGCAGTGCTCACCTGGCGGTTGCTGATGGTCAGCTTCTCGAGGAAGTGGCGCAGAACTGTAGAGGGGTCTTCAATCAGGCAGTTCCACAGCACCTGCTGAGCAACAGCACTCACTGTGAAAGAGAAGGAGAACGAGGTCAGAACTGTCTGCCCCACCCAGCCTCGTGCTGCTGCACTCACACACCAGTGCTGCCAGTGTTCTGCCACGGGCTTCTGCTTGGCACTGAAACACTCTGGAGTCACAGGATCACAGAACTGTCTGGCTTGGAAGGGACCTCCAGAGGTCATCCAGTCCAAGCCCCTCTGCACTCAGCAGGGACAGCCTCAACGAGATCAGGTTGCCCAGAGCCCTATACAGCCTCACCTTGAAGATCTCCAGGGATGGGCCTCAACCACCTCCCTGGGCAACCTGTTGCAGTGTTCCAGCAGCCTCCTGGTGCAGAACTTGTTCCTCACATCCAATCTCAATCTGCTCTGCTCTAGTTTGAAGCCATTACCCTCATCCTGTCCCTGCAGGCCTTTGTAGACAGTCTCTCTGCAGCCTTCTTGTACCATTTAAGGTACTGGCAGGTTACTATTAGGTCTGTCTGGAGCCTTCTCCTCCAGAGCAGCACCATGAGGATGATCAGAGGGCTGGAGCTGCTCTGCTATGAGGACAGGCTGAGAGAGCTGGGGCTGCTCAGTGTGGAGAAGAGAAGGCTCCCAGGAGACCTTATTGTGGCCTTCCAGGATCTGAAGGGGGCTACAAGAGAGCTGGGGAGGGACTTGTTAGTGTCAGGTAATGATAGGACTGGGAGGGAGGAGGGGAGATTGAGATTGGATGCTAGGGAGATGTTCTTCAGCATGACGGTGGTGAGACATTGGCACAGGTTGCCCAGGGAGGTGGTGGAAGCCTCATCCCTGGAGGTTTTTAATGCCAGGCTGGATGTGGCTGTGGGCAAGCTGATGTTGTGTGAGGTGTCCCTGCCCATGGCAGGGGGGTTGGAGCTGGCTGATCCTTGAGGTCCCTTCCAGCCCTGACAGTTCTGTGAATCCCCTGCAGTTCAGTCCAGGTCAGTACCAGCCACTCCATCCTCGCGGACTTCTCCATCTTCCATCAGATGCACAATGGGGAGCACTGCTGCACAGATGCATGCTGGAAACACGGCTTGAGGCGGCTGTGGCACGTGATGGTTTGGAGTATGCTCTGTAGTGTGCTCTTCATCTGGAGCAGCAAGAAGAGTAGGAGGAGACTGTTAGGCTACGGTATTACTCAGGCAGGTTAGATAAACACTTGTGTTAGGAGCTGTACAAACAGAACTAAGTCACACACTGTCTAATCATCCTGCAAGCTCGGCAGGCTTACTGCTACCTTCGGCAAGAAAATGAGCCTCCAGCCAACCTCCTGATCAAAAATATCTATTGCCAAATATATATTTTTTCAATTTACATTTACATTTTCAATTTATATTTACATTTTCAATTTACCCATTTTCTTTTTGATGGAACTCCATTAAATCACCGTTTTTCAGCTACTCATTAAATGAAATGTGAGAGGCGAGAGAAGACATTGCCGCAGCAGAGATGAATGAAATAATGCAGGGCATAACTTGATCACAGAATCATAGTTGTAGAGTCTTAGAGGCAGCCAGGTTGGAAGAGACCTCCAATCTCATCCAGCCCAACCTAGCACCCAGCCCTACCCAATCAACCAGACCATGGCATTAAGTGCCCCATCCAGGCTTTTCTTCAACTCCTCCAGGGACGGTGACTCCACCACCACCCTGGGCAGCCCATTCCGATGCCAATCACTCTCTCTGGCAAGAACTTCCTCCTAACATCCAGCCTATCTCTCCCCTGGCACAACTTGAGACTGTGTCCCCTCTTTCTGTTGCTGGTTGCCTGGCAGAAGAGACCAACCCCACTTGGCTACAACCTCCTTTCAGGTAGTTGTAGAGAGCAATGAGGTCTGCCCTGAGTGTCCTCTTCTGCAGGCTTCACACCCCCAGCTCCCTCAGCCTCTCTTCACAGGACTGTGCTCCAGCTCAAGCTTGGGAATATATTCAGCAAAGGGCAATGCCACCAGCTTTATGAGGCAGCAGGAAGAACTTCCAGTGAATGACCTCCTAGAAGAGGAGAGTGCAGAGTGAAGCCCACCCACCTTCTGCACTGACCGCTGAGCGCACTGACCAGACAGACCCGCGGCGGAAAGAGTAGTTCCTGTGAGAGGTACTGGAGGTGCAGGAAGGGCTCACAGACAGGCGGCGTGAGGCCAGGTTGGCAACTTCTTCTACTGACAAAGAGAATGGGAAATGTCAGTCCAGATCCAGCTGACAGGCTCTAGGGACCTGTGCTGGTTTGAAGCTAATAGGAATATTTTAATAGAGAAAATTATATTATAGGCTGTGAAAAAAAAAAGCAATGGTGATGTCTGCTTCACTCATAGGCTTGCTGAGATGTATAAGACAAGAACACAAAACATAGATAAGGCACTCTCCCGGAGATTCTTGGGCTGTCTGGTTATTTTTTGCCTTCTCCTCCCTGCTGAGTAACCTCACTAACCACTTTCCTTCTAACCCTCCAAACTCACCTTGCGTGTAAGGCAAACCTTGAGGTAAGGTATAGGGGTGGGGAGAAGGTGGAAGGGTGGTTAGAAGCCCCTCCTGGGGTCTCTGATTTCTGGGAGGGGTGTTGTGTTTCTGTATTACCTTTAACTTGTATATTTCTGTAAATATTCCTGTTATAGTGTATATATCTGCGTGTATATTGTGCTAAGCTGTAAATAGAGCTTCATCCCTTAACTTCCAGCCATCTGAGTCTAGTCTGGGTCATTTTACAAAGTGGAGGGGGGGGGGGGCAGGTAACTCCCAAACCATCACAGGACCTCTCTGAAGGACAGCACTTAGAAGTAAGTTGGGCCACTGAAAATTCGAGTTGGGTAGCACTGGAAAGGCACAACCTCAAATCCATAAAGATCAGTCAGGAGGGTAATTTGCTGGTGCTTTGGGAAGGGGCAGAGCATTGTTCCCTAAGCCTTTGGTGTTTGGGTGAGTCACACTGGAACTGAGTTAACTCTGCTTCTTTTCATCTACATCCCTGCTCTTAAGCACTGAGGTTTCTGCTGACAGACTTCCCATTGTACGTTCAGAGCTGAAAGTCACCTTCACTGTCCTCACCTAATGGCACGTACCTTGGAATGCCTTTCATCAAATCTCTGTCATCCTGAACCAAAGAAAATCTTCACCAAAGACTAAGCTTTCTATGACACCTCATCTAACTTGGGCTGCCTGAAAGTCTGGCAGCCAGCTTGAGCTGACCATCTAAGGCTTCCTCTCTGGTCACCACAAAGGTAGAAAACTCCAGGGGCAATTCAATCTATCTTAAGGTAGATCCTTAAGACAGATACTGCCAAAGTGTGATTCCTCCCACACCTCAATTATTAAAGGGTNCTCTGAGCATCTCCGTGGCCTCCTCTGGACCTATTCCAACAGTTCCATGTCCTTCCTGTGCTGGGGCTCCAGAACTGCACACAGGATGTGGTTGCAGCTCCAGAGCATGCAGCACACTGGCACTGACCCTGTGTCCACGCCTCTACCACCACCTCTAAGGGCAGGCTGCAGGGCACCACTGCCAGTCTCCAGGAGGAGCTGGGGGGTACTGTACACAGTCAGCCAAGACAAATTTCGTTTTAAAACCTGCAAGAGACTGGGAGCTTTGGGATGTTAAATGCTGCCAAATTTCACTGAAGTTAGGGGGAGAGGGCAAGGGCCTTCAGATCACAGAGTTAGCACTCAACACATGGAAGGTTTTGTGCTTCCCTTGCCCTGGTTTTTAACTGCACTTTCTCCCAGTGGCTTGGACTTTTCACCGAGTAGATGTGCTCATGACTTTCCTAACACTGACAGTCCTGTTCCTGGGCAGTGCTCTGTGCTGGGGACAGCTGCTCTTGGGTTCCTGCTCCTGGAGCTCACCTTCTTCTTCCTGCTCTGAGCTGGGGGTGCAGGTTGGCTCGTAGCAGGCCTCCATGGTGATGGGGATGGCAGTGATGAGGCTGGCTTCCCGGCCCAGCCGCTTCTTCTCTTCCTCCTGCTGCAGGTTCTTCAGGATGTGCTCTGCTCGCTGGTGGGAACGCGACACAGCTCTGGCTGAGAACGACTTCTGTGAGGAAGAGAAGTGAAGCGACACAGGCTGAGGCTGTCAGTGAGCTGTCACACACCCTGCTCTTCCTGACAGAGTCCTCAGCAACACTCAACAGCTCCCTTTCTAAACCCAAATCAGACTAGTGCTAACTGAGCAGAGATTCACCAGGAGACTCCTCTTGGAGCTGTGTCTACAACAGCCCCAGGTGCAGACTTCTCCCAAGAGGCACCACCCAAAGCAGTGCAGAGAAAATGCCCTGGCAGGCAGCTCCCTGCCTGGAGAGAGGACAGCTGTATGCTCCGCAGCNATCCTGTGAGCCTGTGATCCTAAGAGCTGAGTTACTGCCTCTCACAGGAGGTGTGCAGCACAATGGCACAGTGAGCAAACAGAAATGTCCATGCAGAAAATTCCATCTGTCCTACACAGAGTGATTTTTTCCCAGCTGAGGAAGACAAGAACAAGCGGCTGCAGCAGCTCTGCTATAAAGACAGGCTGAGAGAGTTGGGGCTCTGCAGCCTGGAGAAGAGAAGGCTTCCAGGAGACCTTCTAGTAGCCTTCCAGTATCTGAAGGGAGCTATAGGAAGGCTGGGGAGGGACTATGGACAAGGTCTTGCAATGACAGGACGAGGGACAATGGGTTTAAACTGGCAGAGGGGAGATTGAAACTGGATGTTAGGAGGAAGTTCTTTGCAGTGAGGGTGGTGAGACACTGGCACAGGTTGCCCAGGGAGGTTGTGGCTGCTCCCTCCCTGGAGGTGTTCAAGGCCAGGTTAGAGGAGGCCTTGAGTGACCTGTTCTAGTGGGAGGTGTCCCTGCCTATGGCAGGGGGTTGGAACTAGATGATCCTTGAGGTCCCTTCCAACCTTACCGTTCTATGATTCTAAGAAAACTTCAGCATTCAGTCCACATCTGGCCTTAAGTCACCTCATGCCACTTAAAGAGATAAAACAGTGACTGCTCCAATGCTGTCTACTCACCGACTGATCTTCATTGATGGGATCTTGCACGCTCCCACTGCACTGAGGGACCCAGGGTGGGTCAAACATGGGCACAGATGGCATTCCCAGGACAGGAGATGGAAGAGTGAAGTTTATACTTGGAGGAGGGATCTAAACAAAACCATGAGAGGCATTTTGTTACAGCAGGCTATCATTAATGTCAGTACTGCTGATTAAACACGGGTGCAAATACCCAAGCTAGTAATTACTTCTGCAAATTCTTCCCAATTCCATCTCTCACTACACTGTGACATCATCTATCACACACATTCCTTTCTTTCTCTCGTGCATTTCCTGACCTCTGTCCCCATTACAACCTCATGTTGTGAAAGGCAGTGTCAGCAGGACAGAGCCAGGCTCTGCTCAGAGATGCCCAATGACAGGACAAGGGCAACGGTTGCATGCTGGAGCAGAGAAGTGTCCATGTGAACATAAGGAAAACCTGTTTCCCTGTGAGGGTGACAGAGCACTGGAGCAGGCTTCCCAGGGGGGTTGTGGAGTCTCCCTCTCTGGAGACATTCAAAATCCACTTCAATGTGCTCCTGTGCGACCTACTCTAGGTGATCCTGCCCTGCAGGGGGGTCAGACTGGATGAGCTTTCGAGGTCCTTTCCAAACCCTAATGTTCTGTGATTATACTCTCTCAATTTTATACCAAAGTTCTACACACCACCTCCCCCACCAGGGTGATTGCTACAACTTGTTGGTTTTTTTTCTCTCTAAATTGATTTTCATGCAGTTTCATGGCAGCATATTGTTACACATATATCCATAAGGCAAGCTGTAAGTGGCAATGTGGTGGTTCCTGTGTCCTATCTACCTTAAAGATTTGCTGTGCTCCTTCTTCCATCCTTGGCCAGACTTGATATCTAAACCTCCAGAGGGTGTGAAATTTGAGAATGGCATTCAGTCTTTGCACTGTCTCTGGGTGATGAAACTCGGACATCAGCATGTCAGAAACAGCCTCAGGCACTTTCACAGCACACAGCAGGAACATGGCAGCTGCAAGGGAGAGAACAGCTGATTGTCTGGTTTCCTTAAGAATGTGTTTATTTGCCAGGGGAAAACTGCAGCTGCACAAATCCCCACCAAAGCAGACCTGGTTTGGCTCTAGGAATGAGCTCAGCAGCCTACCAGACCTACTGAAAGTTGTACTGCTCCCTGAAACCAAGCACATAGGAGCCCTCTCTTCACACACAGCATTGTGTGTGGAGCTTGTAAAGACTTCTTGTGCTGTTTTGAGGCTAATTGGAATATTTTAATGAAAAAAAAAATAGATTATAGGCTGTGAAAAGCAAACACTGGTGATGTCTGCATCTGCTTCACTCATAGGCTTGCTGAGATGTATAAGAACAAGGACACAAATATAGATAAGTTAGAGAGTAATATAGATAAGCAATAAAAGTAGATAAGTAATATAAGTAGATATAAGTAGTATAGATATAGTAGTAATATAAGTAGATAAGTAATATAGATAAGTATAGAGAGTCTCATTCTCTGGGAGCCTTGTTTTTCTGCTGAGTAACCCAACTAACCACTCTGCTTCTAATCCCCCTTGCCCATCCTCCAAACTCACCTTGCATGTAAGGCTGACCCTGGGGTAAGGTAGAGGGGTGGAAAGAAGGTGGAAGGGTGGTTGGGAGCCCCTCCTGGGGACTCTGATTTCTGGGAGGGGGATTGTGTTTCTGTATTCCCTTTAACTGTGCTATCTCTGTAACTATTCATGTCTATTGTGTCTATCTCTGCTTGTACATTGTGCTAAGCTGTAAATAGAGCTTCAGTCCTTAACTTCCAGCTGGCTGAGTCTAGTCTGGGGGATTTTTTTTTTTTTTTTTTTTCTTCATAGTGTGGAGGGTAACTCTCAAACTGTCACACTTCTGGAAACCTGCTTTTAAAAGCAAGTACAGTTTTGCTCTGCTCACTAAAAATCTCCAGACTTGACTGAAACATCCCTTGAAACACCAGGATGACCTGAGCCTGGCCAGCAAGGCTTCTGCTTCCAAGTGATTTCCATGGTGATTCAGAAAGGCTGGATTCAGATTCAGAAGCTCTGCCTTTCCCTCAGAGCAGAGACAGTGCCCCAGCACTATTTTAATGGATAAACCAGAAAATAAATGTTCTCAGTGTAATGGGCACCGAGCAATGATCACAATCTGCCTCCAAGAGAAAATGGAATTGCTGTGAATTGTGAGATAAAGGAGCAGACCAGAATGGATGCTCAGCACAATAGAAGCTGGACTGGCTCAGAGCTGTTTTAGTAGAGCATATCTGAATATAAACAGACATAATTGAAGTCCAAACTGATAGAGTCCAATTAACGTAGATGAGTGTCTGAGAGGAGCAGGAAACAGAAGCAGAGGGAGCAGCGTTGCTCTGGGAGGTCAGTGGATGTCAAAGAATCGCTGACATCTTTGGTCAGTAGCTCACCACAGACAGCTGGTGGCAGCTTCTCTAGACTTGGAGGCTATTCCACCGCAGCAGCAAGAGGACATTTGCCATTGTATTTGCCTAAACACTCATTCAGAAGATGCACAGGAGAAAGAGCTGTGCTGATAGGAGACAGTCTGAACACTGCAGAAGAGGAAGGCTGCTCTTTGACTACCTAGGTCCTGCCTTATGCTGCAAAGGCTCCCATAGAATCAGTCAGGGTTGTAAGGGACCACAAGGATCATCCAATTCCAACCACCCTGCCATGGGCAGGGACACCTCACACTAGATCAGGCTGTCCAGAGCCTCATCCAGCCTGGCCTTAAACACCTCCAGGGATGAGGCTTCCACCACCTCCCTGGGCAACCTGTTCCAGGGTCTCACCACCCTCATGCTGAAGAACCTTTTCCTAACATTCAGTCTGAATCTACTCATTTCTAGTTTTGTTCCATTCCCCCCAGTCCTATCACTACCTGACATCCTAAAAAGTCCCTCCTCAGCTTTCTTGTAGGCTCCTTTAAGATACTGGAAGGCCACAATAAGGTCTCCTGGGAGCCTTCTCCTCTCCAGACTGAACAGCCCCAACTCTCTCAGCCTGTCCCCACAGCAGAGCAGCTCCAGCCCTCTGATCATCCTCGTGGCCCTGCTCTGGACACCTTCCAGCCCCTCCAGACCTTTTCTGTCCCAGGGGCTCCAGCACTGGGCACAGTGCTCCAGGTGGGGTCTCAGCAGAGTAATGCAGAGAGGCAGAATCCTCTCCTTTGTCCTGCTGCCCACATTGTTCTGGCTGCAGCCCAGGCTCTGGTTGCTCTCTGGGCTGCAAGTGCACACTGCTGGCTCAGGTTGAGCTTCTCATCCACCAGCACCCCCAATTCCCTTTCCTCAGGGTTGCTCTCAAGCCAGGCACTGCCCAGCCTGTATTGGTGCTTGGAATTGCCTTGACCCAGCTGCAGGACCTTGCACTTGGTCTTGTTGAAGCTCATGAGGTTTGGAACATCCCTGTTCCAAAGTCCTGCTCCAAATCTATAGGGACTTTCCTGTTTCAACAGCTCAGAGAGCTTCCTACTCTTTGATCCTTTCAATGTTAACTACGTTTATCTTGATCTGAGATCATTCACTGCTAAAAAGGCATTTGCAGATCCTCAAATAGATTTTAATCCTCCCTTCAGGAAAGTGAGAAGGAGGAAGATGTATCACAGAGGCTGCTTTGGGGACCCCACCAGCTAGCACTCCTCAGGAAAAGCAGTGAAGCTTTGCTCCCTTCCACGCCAGCCAGGGTCAGTTTTTGATGACAGAAAGAGCATCCAAAATTGCTCTCAAGAAAGGGGCTTGAGAGCAAGAAAGAAGCAGAGTTTCAGGCAGTTTGTTTCTCTTCTCTGTTTCGCTCTTTTCTGTCTGCCCATTTGTCCTGGGAAAGGCAGAGGTGAAGGGGAGAGCACAGAGAAGACCTGCAGGCTGTGCACTGGTGGAGCAAAGGAAGAGGAGCATGAAGAACAGGAGATGTGGAGGCAAAAAAATGGAGCACAGGGCAGAATTCATTGCCAGCTGTGGCAGACTGGCAAGCTAGTCTGAAATGTGGTGAAATGTCTGAGGAGCACTTCAGACCTCTTGGATTGTTAGCAGCTTTTAGTAAAAGTGCTGTAATTTACCCTGCAGTGTAAGAGCAGCTGTGATGTACCTTCCTTAGGTACAGAAATCTGGGAGGGGAAGGCAATCTTTAAGCCATTTCCTGAGGAGGTGCTGGCAGAAGGGAAAGGCAGAGTTTGAAAGGAGACAGAGGTGGGCCTGAAAATGCATTGGAGTTCTTTAACTGGTGCCTTAGTTAAACAATCTCTGTGTTGTGTGTGAGGGATCTTCACAGTTGCTAGGATTGTGGCTCCTAACTTCTGGGCATGCAGCATTGGAACACAGTGGCTATGAGTGTTTGGGTAGGACAGTAAGACTAGAAAGGACCTAGAGTCACATCATCAAATCCCTTTCACAAACTCTTAAACCTAAGTGCATTTTCTCCCTTTCCTGGTGGTTAGAAAGCTGTTTTCCAGATGAAAGACATCATTCAATGTGGATATTCATCTCTATGCTGTCCTCATTCTTCACCTGGTTTGTGTTATTTATGGACAGCAGCAGTATGCCCTCTCTGTCTGCATCTGAATCCATTTTAAACTGGCAGAGATTGTGGCTGCTCCCTCCCTGGAGGTGTTCAGGATCAGGCTGGATGAGGCCTTGAGTGACCTGTTCTAGTGGGAGGTGTCCCTGACTAAGGCAGAGGGTTGGAACCGGATGATCTTTGAGGTCCCTTCCAACCTAAACCATTCTATGCCTCTATGACTCTGTGACTCTATGATTCTCATCAGATAGACTTTGCATTCTCCCTCCTGTCCTAACAGTCTTTCATTGCACCTGTCCCCCATGAATGGTTCTCTCTTTAGAGACTAGAACCGTGCTGGCAGCGCCGTGCCCGCCTTGCGCCCTGCTGGCAGCGCCATGCCCGCCTTGCGCCCTGTGCTTTAAAACACCACCTACACTTCCAGCCTCTGACCAAACACCTCTTCTGACACAGTCTGGCTGTGCTGATTGTTTCCACAGCTGAATTCTGCTCATGAAGTCAGTTATCCTCTGGCCAGGTGAAATGCTCTGAGCCTGTATCAGTTCCATAGGAAAAGATCCAAGCTGGTAACAGAAGAACTCTTCTTCACAGTTTTTAAGGACATATTCTTAGGTTCTGCAGTAATAAATTTCATCCCATGTCTAGAATTCCTTTTTCAAGATAATACTCTCACAGGCATATGATGTTCTAATCTTCTTCTGTCTAAAAGACACTTCTCAACTATGTGTCACCATCTGCTCAATTTAAAACCAAGTGGAAATGATCAATCTTGGTAAATACCATGCCACAAGACTACTTATGGAGAAATGCTGCTGTCTCCATGCACTATGAGAATTCTACTCTCAGCAGGGAGCTGTGATCATTCCACCCTCACCCTCTTTCTCAGTTTTTGTATCAGCCTTCAGCTTACCAGTTGAATTTCCACTTACCAGTACCAATTTCCATGAAGCAACACACACAACACTGCAGTAAGCCCTGGTCAGATGAGATCCTGTGTTTCCTCTGCTAAACACAAACATTGACTTTGATGCTCCCTAATCAGGGGCCGTGTGATCACCTTCCTGATCCTTTCAACCACCTCTTTTGTGCAGAGCACAGAACCACATCAAAGGTCTGTGAAAACTGAACAGCCCTCCAAGACAGCCTTGATGCCTTTCAGATTCCTCTACTACAAAGCTTTCTTGCAAGGTTCTGTGAGCTGTGCAGCTGAGGTTGCCATACCAAGTGGCTCTATTCTCCTACCTGCTGCTCCAGCCATGTGCTCATCCATACTGAGCAGGAGCTCCCATGCTGCTGGTTGGATGTCCCCATACATCTCTTCTGTGAGGATAGGAGCTGCCTTGATTAACAGTGACAAAGGTGCAGGGGAGAGGCTCATCACCTGCAAAAAAACAAGGCATGCCTTACAGCTGAGCTGTCCAAACCATCTACTCAGTAACTGTACCTTAGTTTTGGGCTGCAGATTACCCACTGATAACTTCTTGTTTCAGCCAGTGCAGAAAATGCTCCATAGAAGGACTTGGTTTTCAGCCTACACTCAAAGAGCAAAGTGTTTGTAAGCTAGCTCCTTGAGACTTTGCTAGTCACTCGTGTCATCAAAAGACAGATGAAGAGGACAAAAGAAAAGGCAAACTTGCCCAGAGTGGTGCACAGTGATACAGATCTGTGCCAAGAGCAGGCCTGCCAAAAGCCTGTTGCTTCTCCAGGAACACTGAACAAGAAAGAAAAAAAGGAAAGGTATAGCTGTAAACTGATAAGTTACATTTCAGCATAGTTGGGGATTGTTAAAATACCCTTTGATGTTTGTTTTCCTTGTTGGTGTTGCCAGGTTTGATGCCTGTGCTGTTATGTGAAGCCAGCAACACAGGCTGAGATTAAATGGAGCCACACATTTAAAGACTTTTTGGATGGAGTTACCTTGCGGGGGGGCTTAGATTTAGCCTTGCTCAGCTGGGAAAAACATGCAGGGATGAAGTGATTGATCTTCTGGAGGAGGTCTTGGGGATCCATGTACGTTTTCCTTGTTGCTGCAGTCTAACCTGACATCTATCAGCTTCCTTAACCAGCACATGGCCTAATCAGTACCTGGTGCCTGATGTATTTTAGCATTCCAGAGTCCTTCTTCCCTTCCAAGTTGGTATCGATCACTCTCTTTTTTAGAGAAGGAGTTCTCAAGCATGACTTGTCTGAGCACTGGAAGGAGATAAAAAACGAAAAAGAAAGGAAGAGAAGTTCACATTCAGATTTTCCCAAATGTCAAAAGGGAGGAGATGTTGTATGAGAGCAATTTCCACCCACTGGAAGCCAGCTAATAGCAGAGCTGTAGCACAAAGTCTTCCGCTGTGCTGGCAACAGGCCTAGCATCACTCAGACCACCTCTCAGCTGATTTTTCTTCTCTGCTTAAAAGTGTTTTCCCCAATAAAGCCTGAGGCCAGTAAATCAAACAAGGAGTGTGAACATGCTCTGTGCAATCCTCACAGGTGGCACACTCACTTATTTCAGAAGTAGAGGACTTCAAGCAGATTAGAGGTAAAAAATATGCAGCTTACCTCCAAAAAATGATCAGTGGAAGAGTCCTGTGTGTACAACAATGATTCCTGTCAGCTACATTTACCTTCTCTTCTTCCTCAGAAAGCCTGAATGACAACACATCTCAGTGCTCTTAGTTTTTGCCTCTCTGAGAGCTGTCCCTAGCCAGTGGCCAGTGGGATGAGGGCAAGTCCCTTTGATGTTCATTACCCACAAGACCAATCCACACTTAGCACACAGTGCTGGGTCCCCACAGACTCTTCTCCTCCAGGTGGTAGCCTGCTGATTGACACAAGTGTCCTCCTCTATCAGAGAGCTCACAAGCCCCACGGAGCACACCCCCAGCTCTGCAGACTGCAGCTACCTCCAGCCTTCTATTCTGCAAGCTGTGAGATACTAGGAAAAAATTCTGCAAGCTGTGGGAATAAAATAGAGGTTCTTCTGGAAGCCAGATAGCTGTGGAAATGGTGCCCAGGGGGTCAGGAAATTACATTTGAAGAATGCCAGAGCATAAGGAACCAGGATGAGCAGTCTGCCAAACCCCCTCTGCAGAGGCACCTGGGCAGGCTGGATGGGTGGGCAGAAGCCAATGGGATGAGATTGAACAAGGCTAAGTGCAGGGTTCTACAGTTTGACCACAACAACCCCAAGCAGTGCTACAGGCTGGGGACAGAGTGGCTGGAGAGCAGCCAGGCAGAGAGGGACCTGGGGGTGCTGGTAGAGAGTAGCTGAAGATGAGGCAGCAGTGTGCCCAGGTGGGCAGGAGAGCCAATGGCGTCCTGGCCTGGATCAGAAACAGTGTGGCCAGCAGGAGCAGAGAGGTTATTGTGCCCCTGTGCTCAGCACTGGTCAGGCCACACCTTGAGTGCTGTGTCCAGTTCTGGGCCCCTCAATTCAAGAGAGATGTTGAGGTGCTGGAAGGTGTCCAGAGAAGGGCAGCAAGGCTGGTGAGGGGCCTGGAGCACAGCCCTGTGAGGAGAGGCTGAGGGAGCTGGGGGTGTGCAGCCTGCAGAAGAGGAGGCTCAGGGCAGACCTCATTGCTCTCTGCAGCTACCTGAAGGGAGGTTGTAGCCAGCTGGGGTTGGCCTCTTGCAGTAGGCACCCAGGGACAGAACAAGAGGACACAGCCTCAAGCTGTGCCAGGGGAGGTCTAGGCTGGATGTTAGGAGGAAGTTTTTGCCAGAGAGAGTGATTGGCATTGGAATGGGCTGCTCAGGGAGGTGGTGGAGTTGCCGTCCCTGGAGGTGTTGAAGCAAAGCCTGGATGGGGCACTCAGTGCCATGGTCTGGTTGATTGGGTAGGGCTGGGTGCTAGGTTGGGCTGGATGAGCTTGGAGGTCTCTTCCAACCTGGTTGGTTCTGTGATTCCATGATAACATTCCAAAGTTACCAACTGCTCTCCTACAGTGAGGTCTGTACAAACACAGGGCATGTGTTTGTCGAAAACCTTATTGTCCTTCAGTCTCTTTTCCCCTTGCTGTTGCTTAAAGGTTCTGATGGTTGATGGAACATGTAGCACTTTGCCTTACAGTTCAGAACTGGAGTGAAGTCAGGATAGCAGTTGTCCTTGTCAAGAGGCCTGAAGGAATGGCCATGGGTTGGACCAGGGAAGGGTTAGATTGGATACTAGGAAAAGAAAATCTCTACTGCAAGAGTGCTCAGGCATTGGAATGGGCTCCCCAGAAAGATGGTGGAGCCACCATCCTGGAAGGTGCTCACAGAGCAGGTAGACATAGCACGTCAGGACATGGGCTAGTGGGCATGGTGGCGTGAGGTGCCAGCCGGACCCAGCAATTCAGTGGAAAACACACAGTAGTTCATGGTGCTCTTTTGCTGCCACTCATGAACACCTTCAGCTGCTCACCTCCAGCCTGCCTTCTGTCGAGGAAATGACTGCCTCTCTTCCTAAATACCTGATACCTGCTGAGCCAGAGGAAATATCTGAGGGTTATAGTTTGCAGGAAAGCAGAATCATTATCTGTTGTTTCATCTGTGTTGTGCTTTGTTCCATACGAACACCCTCTGATTTTCTAACCTGACAAGAAAGAAGCAATCTGCTGGGTGACAAAGAAATGTCTCCTGCTTGTCTCCTGCTCCTCCAGCCTTCACTCACAGAGGTGATGTCTCTTTACCCAACGGAAATATTCCTGACAGTGTTCTGAGCACTTGTTTTCAATGTTACTGCAAAGCAGCTGGATGACTCTGCCTTTACAAGTATTCAGAACAACTGGAGTCAGAAAGGAAAAGTAATTAACCAACTGCTAATGCTTGACAGCTGAGGGAGGCCTTTACTGAAAGCAGAAATGTGTTTTCCACTAAAGGCATCTCTTATATGGATACAAAGACACAATCTTGTTTGAATACCACAGAATCACAGAAAGCATCCATTTGGAAGAGACCTCCAAGCTCATCCAGTCCAACTCCCAACCCAGTTTAGGGTCAATCCTAAACCATGTCCCTAAGCACAGCTCCACTGGCTGCTCAAGCACCTCCAGGGATGGCGACTGCAGCACTGCCCTGGGCAGACCATTCCAATGGCTGAGAACCCTCTCTGGCAAGAAATATTTCCTAGCATGAAACCTCCTCTGGGGCAGCTTGGAACCGTTTCCTCTGCTCCTATCCCTTGCCACCAAGGAGCAGAGGCTGCCCCCTCCTTGCTCCAACCTCCCTTCAGGCATCTGCAGACAGCAATGAGCTCTGCCTCCTCTTCTGCAGACTGCACACCCCCAGCTCCCTCAGATGCTCACAGGCCAGGTGCTCACTGGATGTGTGTCACTGAAGAGACTGTTACGTTAAAGACCAATTTATACAACTCTTGGAACAGCTCTGAGAGCTGAGATCTAAATGAAAGAAATTATGCAAGATCTTCCACGAACTTCAAGAGTGATTCTTAAGGACAGGCAAGAAGAAACATGGAAAAGAGAGACTGAGCTCCAGAGGCCATAAAAGAACATTTAAATCCAAGTCAAGTGGTAAGCTTTTAAAGGAAAAGAGAGACTGAGCTCCAGAGGCCACAAAAGAACATTCAAATCCAAGTCAAGTTATAAGCTTTTAAACAACTTTGTCAGCAACTAAGATTCTTCCCAGCCAATACATTCCTTCTGTGTACTTATTGAGTACATTATGCAACCCTTGAAGGTAATTATGGCCTGCCTGGATAACTCCCAAGGCGTTCTGCTTTTTTCCATCTACTCACTTCCTTTTGCTTTTTCCCTCTTGCCACACTGTTCAATGTGTTGTTTTCTCTCAGGGAGTCCACTGTGTCCCCATACAGGAGTTTGATGGCCCGGACCAGGCGAGCGCAGGAGCGGCTGTGATGCAGGTAGCAGTGTGGGTGACAGTAGTCAATGTGGGTACATATGAAACTTTGCTGGTTGCATAATAGGATCATAACCTTGAGAAAGAAAAAGAAAACCAAGAAAATAGTTACCTATGGAAAAGGGAGTTAGAGAACAGTGTAGGGCAGCCAGGGAATTAGACCGAGAACAGCATAGGGCAGCCAGTGCTGGGGACAGTCAAGCTAATTATGCCACAGCCTAGCTGGGGATGCAGGGAGCTCAACACAGCCTTTTTAAAAGGTGTGTGGGTCTGTGCAGAGCTCCATATTGCAAGTGGTTTACAAACTAGCTAGGAATGGCTAAAGAAACCTGAGTATTAACAGAGCAAAGAGACAGGGCTGCTGCAGGAGTATCTGTTTGGCAGGTGGCAAGAAGGTGGCTGAGGAAAACAACATTCTCTCAGCCTGCAGAAAAGCTCTTGCATCCCCACTCTGTGATGAGGGCTTAGGCTGGAAACTGTCACTCAGTCATCAAAGCTGTAAACCCTCTAGGTTCAGGGGTTAGTTTCCCTCAAGGAACGTGAACGGAAATGTCTCAGTATGCTCTCAAGCAGGAACAAGCTGTGCCCAGTTGTTCTGCCTGTGCTTCCCTCACTGTGCCCACCCAGCTCAGCTTTATCTTAGTCAGCTCAGTTAACTATTTCTGGTGTTGTTGCCATATGGCAGCAAGGAGGTCTAAAACCTGTCTAAGGAAGAGGGGAAGTATTTGGGAATTTAGTTATTTGTCCTGGTAGGCATAAATCCTGCCAGGCTGGTTTAAACCCTTGCTCAGTCCTCCTTCTGTTCAGGGTCTGGAAGTTGAAGTAGATTGAGCTAAGCAAAGCGAAGCCCTGGGGCTGGGAGCTTAGCACTAGGCTCAGGTGTCTGGTGCAGCCCCTCAATGTGCCTGTGTGGTCACACGAGGCAGGAAGCTTTGCATGCATTGGGCAGTACAAGAATGCTAAATGCCTATTGGCCAGTTTCACTTTCAAATTGGTCTATTTAAAGGGGGGATGATTTAGAAGCCGCACCTTTTTTTTTCTACACAGCAGCCTTTTCAACACAGCTGTCCTCAGACATCATCTCTCTGCAGCACCCTTTAGCGGCTCATTAGCTGGGAATCGCCGTGGCCACGTGTTTGCAGCTTACACTGGCTCTGCAGCAACTCTCTCTCCTCCCCCCTCTGCCTGCAATACTTTGTGTTTTACCGCGGGATCATTTACCGTGAGTTTGGAAGCGTTTTTATATGGTTTTAAACTTGCTCAGGGACCATTTATCGTGAGTACCACGTGCTGGGGTTGATGCTGAGCCTCTGCAGCACAGTTAGAAGTTTTTCCTGTTTCGCCTTCCTATTTTCCCAAGTTCTGATTGTTTAAATTGTTAAATTCTGTGTTAATAAATATCCTTTGTGCCAATATTTCCTGTCGACCGAAAATCCAAAGAATCTGAGGGATTTTTCCCCGAATTTTTGAATATTAATTAAAAAATTAATATTCAGAGATATTAATAATAATATTCATAACTGGATATTAATATCTCATCACACTATTCTGAGCCCTGCTTTGCTGCAGCAACACTGCTATTGGTACCTAAACTAATTAATCAAAGACAGCCTTTGGCGAGTCTACACTTCAGTTGACTGCTCTCTGGTATAACTCAGAGGGTTTCTTCCCTGAGGAGCAAAGTCAGTCCAGCAGCTCTTTGTACAGTGGTCTTCACGTTACACATAAACTGAGTTGTTAGTAGCACTCTGAGTAAAAATCTCCCAAGCATCCCCAAGCCATGCATGCCATAGATTGTAACAAGCTTCCAGGAATCTCTCTCTTCATCCCACAAACTAGAGCAGGAACACCAGAAAGAAGCTGTCCCACCTTTTCTACCCATTCACGGCCTGTGCAGCTGCAGCCTGCTGGCTCTCCCAAGTAAGCCAGCCACATCACTCTCAACCCTCAAATATTTAGGTTTCTAAAATGTCAGGAGCTTCCTTTAAAACAAATCCATGCTGCAGATGTGGGATTCCTGTCTTTGCCCACCTGTTCTGGCCTCGTGTGACTTTGGGGTCAACCAGAAATAGCTCAAGCTGCTAGTGTTGTATCAACATGCAAATGGCATAAATCTAATCAGCGCTTGCAGAGCCTCTCCCCAGCCTCTGGTCTGCTGTTACACCTTGTAGTTAATGCTACACCAACACAGAGCAAGGACTTCATGCTCTGGGCTGCAGTAAAGGACGGATCAAGGAAACGCTGCTGCACGCAGCTGGAACCAGGGATCTTTCTGAAGGGTTGACTCATGACCACTAGTCAGGCAGGGTTTGGTTTTGCCTGTAGTTTTAGTGGCCATCCACCCACAGCTCCTTTCTGACAAACAAAAAGTGAAGGTTCTCATGCATGGCTTTAACTGGAACAGGCTTTTCAAATCTCCCTTGCTTCTATGTGGGCTGATCGCATGGAAGGTGAGACAAACATCTCAAGATCCCTTCAGTTTATGCCTCATGAGTCCATGCATTCCTCACATACTGAGCAAAAGCACCATGATTTATCCTAAGCTGCTAGCTGGAGAGGTGCCTTTATTCTCTTGCAATTCCTTGCCCAGTGCATGCTATCGTGTCTGAAAACCTCAGCTGAGTGCACTGGGATTTCCAAATGAGGTGTAATCAATACCAAGAGCATTAGAACACTGACAGGCAAGTAGGGCAATCCAAGGATCATAAAATCATAGAATCATAGAATGGTAAGGTTGGAAGGGACCTCAAAGATCATCTAGTTCCAGCCCCCTGCCATAGGCAGGGACACCTCCCACTAGCACAGGTCACTGAAGGCCTCATCCAACCTGGCCTTGAACCCCTCCAGGGAGGGAGCAGCCACAGCCTTCCTGGGCAACCTATGCCAGTGTCTCACCTGGATTGAGGTACTGGCTTGCAAGGTATTACATTCAAGTTCCCTGACCCCCTACCTCCTTCCAAAAATGATAACTATCTACAACTGCTTCTGAAATCACAGCAGTGCATTAGGCCTGTTCTTGCCCACAGGAATGGGGCAGCTGTGAGCAAACTGTGTGAAACTGAACTGTGGACTGTNAGGTTGCTTCCAATCTTACCATTCTATGATTCCATGATTCTATGAAATAACTTGGGGGAAAGAGGGAGATACCAGGTCATTATTGGCAGCTGTCTTTCCCACAGGCAGCTTGGAAGTCAAAAAGTATCTGTTCTCATCCACATGTGCAGGATATGATCAATGTGCACAGGGAGCCAATACAAGCATGTGCATGAGGACATCCTGGTCCCACTGAACTGTCACAGCTTGCCACATGTCAACAGAAGGAGAGCTGAACAATTCTTGGGTACTGGTGGAGTGAATTGCCCAGCTGTGCCCAGCTGACTTTTGGTATGTCCAAATCACCAAAATGGATGTCTTTGGCCACACATGGCCAAACCCCATTCGCACTGTGGTACTGCCCCGCGTGTACCACAGCTGAAACCACACAGAGCCCTGTTTGGTGGCAGTCATGCCAGAAGGCATCTAATGCAATCAAAGAAAATGTTCCCAGAGCAGTATTTTTACCCCGAGGTGGATAATTAAACTCAGTGTCATAGAGATGAAAATATGTACACCAGCTCAAAAAGCAGCGGGCAAATCTTCCTAGGACAAAGCTGTTAGTTTGTAAGCACAGTGGTCACAACAGAACATCCAGCTCAAGTTGCTTCTAAAATGCCATTTCATGGAAGCTGGGAGCCCATGTCACACTGGGGCCCACACTGTTACTCTTTCTGAACTACCTACTAGTGGGTATGCTGGAGGTGAGATGCTGAGCTAGCAGCTAAGGCGACATGGCTGACCCTGCATGCTGAGACAGAAATAATTCCTTTCCCTGCAGAAAAGAAGTCAAGCAAATTATCAGAGGAAACGAGAAAGAAGACTGAGTTTAGTCCAGTTTAGAAGCAGCAGACAGTTTCCCAAGGTTGCAGCTTGCTTACACTTGAGATCCTTGATGCTACATGGAGAAAGCACAGATTGTGATCTGGTTATTGCCAGCACAAAGGAGTTCCCACTAAAAATGCCATCCTTGAGAGCACTGCCAGCACCTTGTACTTACATGCAGCCAGGACATGTTCCGGTGGTAGTTCTCCTCCGTGCCTGTGTTGCTCAGCACCTCGGGCTCAATGCTAGGCTCGCTCGCGCTCCAAGGGCTCCCTTCTTCAAAAGAAAAATACCCAAAAGTGGTTGTTTTTATTGCTCCCTATGTGCTTTATGGCTAGGGACAGCACTTGTAAGCCAAGCCAGCCTTGTGGGAACAGACCAGAGTACACAGAATATGCCACATTGGAAAGACTGAGTTTGGACACCCCTTCCCAGTCTTTGTATCACACTGGCTTGACAATTACAAGAGCCACGCAGACTTGGCTCACAGACCATCTTGTCAGGAGCAAATACTGCTCCCTCCCCACTCTTTTTGTTCTTTAACAGAGGAGGAGAAGGTAGATAAAAACACCAGAAACAAATTCTTTGCACTGTTCAGATGCTGCAAATGGTTGGTTTAGTGATCTGCATTGCCTGGGCTGTGGTTAAAAAAAGGTCCACAAAAATCCAAGCAGAAGTGGCACCCGACCAGAAATGCCAATGGGCAAAGTTACTTCTAATTGCCCACGGAAGCTGCCAATGTCATGGGGATGAAAGGGGAAAAAAATCCTGGTTCCAGCACACTAGTTCTGAAGAATTCAGACAAGGGAGATGTCTCTCTGGGAACTTTACTGATCCCTGTGTTTCTTCTAGCCACTGTGCAACCCGTGGGCCTCCAATAAAACTATCATTAGTGCTGCTAAAGAGATGGCTGGGGATCACCTCCCACCAATCCTTCTTTCCTCCTCTTTCAGCAAACTGTGACTTGCCAAAAGTTACTGCACAGCCAATCCCATGCTCCACTTCCACCTACCAAGGACCACAAGAAAAACCATTAAGCCTGAGAGGTTATTTCAGCTCTGAAAAACCATTAAGCCTGAGAGGTTATTTCAGCTCTGAAAGTATCCAAACTGTTGGGTTTGGTTAACAGCCCTAGCAGAGCATTGTGGGTTTGCAGCTGGATGTCTTAACCATAGAGTCCTAGGCAGCCCAGGAAGTGGACAGTGGTGAAAGTATAGTCTTTGTTATCTCGTTCCCCTAATTCTGCATCTCCTCTTTATAGACTACCAGCACAGGCTGTTCTGCCCTTTTTCTCCTTCTCTCTGCTCCCAGCCAGACCTTACGTCTTGCGGGAGAGGTTTGAGGCTTGGCTCTGCCTTGGCAGAGCTAATTTTTACTGCATCATTCAGGCCTGGGTAGGGAGGTATGGGGGCAGGGGAGCATTTGAGGCCTGGAGATTTGAGGCCTGGCTGGGGGGGAGGGGGAGGCTTTGGAAGGTTTTGGCCTAATGAGATTTGAACACAAATTTGTGCACTTGGTATGTTTCTGTGCTGGTCTGCGCAGTTGTGACTTGTACGTCCACTTAGATTCCCAATTCTTTCCAGTGGAAAGCGTTTTCTTTTGGGGAGGGGTAAAGAGCATCTGTCCACCCCTAAAACCATGGCACAGAGGGAGCCCCTTCAGCTCAGCCGTGGTGGCCATTTCTCATGGCACAATGCAGGCTCAATCTCCATAAGACAAGCAGATGGTGACCCTTCTTTTGAAGGCTAAGGAAGGCAACCATGAACTGTACAACTATGTGTATGTGCCAGCATGTAGAGATAGAGTTTGTAGCAATGCACATGGTATGCTCTTCACACGGGCATATATATCACGTGCCATACAGCATGCCTGTGACATCACATCCTACGTGGAATATGAAGCGCATGTCCGTACACACGTATATATATACACAGCTATAGCTATAGATGCATGTCTCCTGCCTGTGACTATGGGCAGTACAACACCATCTGCGCAGATGACCTGAAGTGTCCCTTCTAGCACAGGATGGAGGGGGGTACATATGCGCACATACACACCTGCACGTGTTCCCCTGCCCGCAGTGAGTGCTTGGCTGGCAGGCACCGGCATTCCAAGAGTTCATGCTCTAACACGGAGCTCTGGACAGGCAACCTGTGCGCGGAGCTGACGCCGCACCCAGGGTCTGAACCCTAGGTCAGGCGCTCCCTGAAGAGGACTCTAGGTCTCCCCTAGCTGGCTGGGGTTGGCGTCTCTTGGCATCGCTACCTCTGCGGCAATCCCATCAAGAGTTTAGGGCCTGCCTATTGTGCCCTCCCTCTCCACCCACTCGTCTAAGTTACCTATATCAGTGACAGTGTCCCTGCTGTGGGACAGCTGCAGCTCCTCATTCTCAGACTCTGAGTCCTGCCGTGATAACTTGGTGCTCTTTAGGCTGCCGGCCCGGCGAATGCTGGAAAGGGAACCCCCCTTCTTCACCCGGAAACTGCGGGTTCCTTTAATCTGGAGCAAGCGGGAGCCTCCTATCCTGATCTTCCTGCTGGGAACTGTATTAAAAGAATAAAAGAGGACTTTTTTCCCCTTAATTTTTCCCCATCTAAAAAACAAAACAAAACCGAAAAATGAAAGCTGTCCTGGCCCTCCCCTCCCTCCCAACCCTTGGCTGCCAGCCTGTATTGTGGCATCTTTCCTTCTACCATGAAATGTGAGGCCAGAGGCTCCCTCCAAAGCCACCGCCAATGCAGCTCTGTCAATGGGGCAGTAAAGATGCTTTATGCAAGTATGTCCAGCACCTCATTCCCTGCAGATCTGGTAGGTCACCTCAGGCCTTGTCTGTATTTGGAATAAGCCCTCATTCAACCACCATCAAGTAGGGTGAGCTGCTCTAACAGAAACCCAATCGATGGGCAAGGAGAACCTATGATTCATACCCACCTGAGCCAGTTCCTGCCAGGAAACAGGACCTGCCCAATGGATGTCAACTGCAGTTTTCCTTGCCAGCCCCTGGGGTTTGCATTAGTGCAGAATCACCCCTTGCTGGGGACAAATGGCTAAATCCCAAGTGTGAGCAAGGCACCATGGACAAACCTATTCTGCTGTGGGCCTGGGTTCTGTAAACCTGACTGAGCTCTGCAGCGGGAGCCACTATTTATTTGTACAGCAGGTGCAACTGCAGAAGGGTGGTCTGCTTCCTGAGGTTAGCGGGCGAGACTTGTTTGTAGCAAGATTTGCATAAATCCGTGTCTCTGCATGTTACTCTTCATCATTAGAATGCTTTAGAGGAAACAGGAGCATGTAGATCCTCTCCTTCAGACAAATCAGCAGCTTGCAGGCATGAACAACATCCATCGACACTCTGCATTTCTGATGAGCACAGACATGAAATGGGTTCAATGTTCAAAGCACCAACCGTTTGCACGTTCATTCTCCTCTTAGTCCCAAGGCAGTACATGGCAGCATGGCAGTCCAAATGTTGCAACACTCAGTCATTTTACTGCAGATCTACTCAGGCAAGGCCATGTGTGATCGATGACCTTTTGGGCTGTTGTTGAGAATGAACAGGACACAGCTTTTTGGACACCATGGGTAAGCAAAATATTGTAACAAAATTGTGTTTTGCCTTCAGGGAAAATCAAGCACACCTTTACTCCTCAGAATGCCCCTAATTCCTCCAGAACCCAGCTTCCATTCCCATTTCCAGTGGCTTACATGCTTCTGTGGTTCTGTGATCCTGGCCGAAGACAGAGGGATAGGTTTTGCGAGCTACTCCTCAGTCCTCCTGTAGGAGCTGGACTGTTGAATGTCCAGAGTACCTCCCTCCAAGTGACCATGCTGAATTCCTTAGTAATCACTACTGCTTGATTTTTGTACAGTGGCTCAGTTGCCCCCAGTGCTAAACCACTTAAGCACTTGTAACTGCATTTCATGACGTCTGCAGAATCCCATTTTAACATCCACAAAGCACAAATGGTCCCCTGAGAACCTGCATCTTCCTAACTTTAGTGTCTGTACTTCAGACCTACCTGGAGCAGATTCTACACAGTTAACTGGTAGCTTTTGGATAGCTGCTAAGCCACGCCTGGGTTGAACAATGACAGCAAAATTTTTAGCACTCCAGAAGAAAAAAATGAAAGGAAACAGATTAGTACTCAGAGGCTGAGATAAAGAAACCTCTCTCTGCAGGCAAGAAAAATTCAGTTACATTCACACAACAACATTTTCTTTTCTAGAAAAGGGTAGGTTACGAAAGATGCCTCTGCATCCTGTTCTGTTTGACCCAGGTGGATCTGCTATGGCCAGAGAAAACATCATCATTGCAATTTTAAAACATAGCACCATCTTGCATGTATTTAGCTTCAAAAATAATGCAAATACCTTTTTGGTAGAGAATACTAAGATGCTAGGATCTAGCCTTCCTACCATAACCACTTTTCCTGTCTCTAAAATGTAGTACAAAGGTAGGTTCAATAAAGGAATACTACATGTCAGCTGAGGGGGAGGGGAGAAGGGGAAAGAAAGAACACAACTGAAACTGCAGGGAAACGTGGTTTAACAGAGTCAAGGCTGCAGAAAGCTAATACTGTCTTTGTAAAATTGGCTCAGCTCTGCATTATGCCCCTAGCACAGTAACTGAGAAAGCAAAAAACTAATCCAGCACTGCCTCTAAGGAAAATAGGAGCATTAGAGACTGTCCAGCAGCATTTTCCATCAGGACTGCCTGCTTGTTGGCATTCTCCTGCTCAGGTAATATCCCAATGGGTGCCTGAGAGGCTGAAGAGTGGTTTCAAATAAGTACCATAACTATCTTCAAAAGAACCCCAACCAACTCCAAACCTAAGTTTTTCCTCATCTAAATATTTAGACACATCTTAGTCCACTGATCTTAGACTATTAGACCTAAGGCTGTGTGCTCATCTAGTCTGCCAATATCCCAAGGGTACAAAAAATAAGGTTGAGGATGAATTTATGAGGGTCACCTTTCTTAGATGGACACCTGTCTTAGATGACAAAGGAGCAACTGTGCCAACTGACCCACAGTTTTGGAGGCAATTTTACACCATGTAAGTCTTTGTAGTAGTTCTAATAGTTCCTCCAATAACTGTGTCAAGCTCACAGCTGAAGAGAGCACAAACTATATTCAAAGACCCCTGAATGTCTCCAAAAGCTCCCCTGAATCATTAACACACATTAGAGTTCCTAGAAGATCACCAGCAAGATTCCATCCTTTCAAACAACCGCCAGCCACTCGCCCTTTCCATACAACCATCAACCATTTACCCTTTCCAAACAACCATTCATCAAACATTTCTCCTTTCCAAACAATCGTCCAAATCCTCAGTCAAACACCTTCACCTTTATGTGGCTATTAGGAGACAGAACTTAAACAGAACACTTGTTAGGGGGAGAATCATTCGCAGATAAGTGCCTGGCAGATTAGGCTGTAATGGCAAAGAGGCACCATGACTGTGTAGGGTATTGCAACACTTGTACCATCAGCTCGGGTGTGAGTTCTGCATGAGATGGCTCAGAAATGGAAACGCTCTGCTGTTGTCAGCAAACACAGTAAGCTTGGAGCTTGCTTCCACAGTGTCGGTCACATTGATCTGCTAGCCATCAAAAGCCACACAGCTGTGTGTGTTTTTCATGTGGTAGCAAAGAATTCAACAGATAGTCAACCACTAATTGTTCTGTGAGATGCCATGACTTCCAAAGCAGTACAGATTTGCACAGAAAGGTCTCAGTCCTCCCTCCTGTCTGTGGTTTATTCCCCCAAATGAGAAACTGTAATCAGCATGAAAACCAAATGAGTGAGCTTTTGATCTTTCTTTTTCCAGGGAACCAAATCGTAATGCTTCTCTTGGCACCCCTCTGAGAGGCAGCTTCAGCCAAAGCATCCTCCCTTTTAGAACCCTGCCTCTGCTCTCCATGGCTTTCAGTCATAGCAGTGTTTTGTGAAATTGAACATCTTTGCTTCTCACATTTGTTGGATCGAACCCTGAAGGCCAGAAGCGTCTCAGAAATGATTCAAAGCCTCTGTGGCTCCACGGCCACCTGCTTTTAAACGCAGTCTAGGCAAATGGAAACACCAAATCAAGCGCCACTTCACAAGCCCTGAGGATACAAAAGCCTTATGGTGCTGACAAACCTTTTTTCTCCTCGAAGCCAGCCTCAGATTTGAGGGTGTGGCTGCTGCTGTGCAGGGAATCCTTTGAATCTTCATTTTCATCCAGGACCCCAGCAAAGCTGATCTTTCTTTCATACCTGTGCCGGTCCATCTCAGGGTCCAGACGCAACCTGCAGCTCTCCAGATCCTGCAGCAGAATGCAGAGCACACAGGTGTGCAAGTAGTAGGAGCCCCACATGCTGTTCACCACAGCCACAGCAGCTGCAGGAAGAGCTGTGCCTCAGGTGGGCATTTATTGCTGTCAGTTCTCCATCTACCCAGCTGCTCTTTGGGCTTGCAGCACACTAAGCCACACTGTCAGAATCACAGAACTGTCAAGGCTGGAAGGGAGCTCAAGGAGCATCCAGCTCCAACCCCACCTGCCATGGGCAGGGACACCTCACACCACATCAGCTTGCCCACAGCCACATCCAGCCTGGCCTTAAAAACTTCCAGGGATGAGGCTTCCACCACCTCCCTGGGCAACCTGTGCCATTCTCTTCCTCATGGGGAAGAACTTCTTCCTAACATCCAATCTCAACCTCCCCACCTTGAGCTTGGATCCACTCCCCCCAGTCCTATCCCTACCCAACACCCTAAAAAGTCCCTCCACAGCTTTCTTGTAGCCCACTTCAGATACTGGGAGACCACAATAAAGGTCTCCTAAGAGCCCTCTCTCCTGCAGATTGAATAACTTCAACTCTCTCAGCCTGTCCTCATAGGAAAGGAACTCCAGCCCTGGATGGAAGAGTTAGGTGGTGTTGCAGACGTTCGTGGTTAACTCTGCTGAGCAAATGAGCACCCTGTCTGCTGGCTCCCGAAGGGGAAAACACACAAAGCGTCCCTCCCGGAGAGGTAGCAATCAAAGATGGCTGCTGACCAAGGTGCTGGGTTAGGTCTTTACTCCAAAAGGCTCCCTGTGGTTGCACCTCCTTCCAGGCTCACCACCTCTGCAGCTGATGCCCACCTTCAACCCCATTTGTCTGCCTTTCAGCTGTCACCTCCTTCCATGCTCACCACCTCTGCAGTTGATGCCCACCTTCAACCCCATTTGACCAAAGAGAACTGAGTGCCTGTATGTTTTGTGAAATGACAGGCTGAAGGCAATGTTAAATCACATTATTAGACACAAGAGAATCCACACAAGAATGAACCACCAGAAATCAGTTGCCTGCTTGTAAAGAGTTAACCCTCCTGGGTCAGGGGAGTGGTCTGAACTTGACCCCAGGCCTGCTTGGCCCCAGGTGTGTAGTGTTTAGCCCACTCCCACTGCCTGTCTGGACCCCCTATACGAGCAGAGGAAGTTCTGTTTCTCTCTCTCCTGGCCTGCCTTATACCATCCTTTGTTCCTGCTGCTCCTGTCTTGCCACCTGGCCATTTTGTGCCACATGGTGGACATCCTTTCCTGAATCTACCTCCATCCATTGTCATCAATCTGGTTGCATATATATTCTGTATCTTGCTTCCCCTTCCCTATACCTATTTGTAACTGCCCTACCTTAAATACCTTTTATTTACTGTTAAAGTTTTTCTTTTAACTTCCAAATCACAGAAAGACTGTTCTTTGGGTGTTTTACCCCTTCTCCCTCCACATCTAATTCCTTTATTTCAAAAAGGGGGAGAGAGGGGAAGACATCCTATTATTGTTGTATTGGTTTCTGTTAGCTTTATTTAGCTTTATTAGTTTAAGCTTCCCCTGGGAAGCTTAAACTCAACCCAATACACTGCTATTCACAAGATCAGCTGTTACCCAATCCACCATTTACCTTGCTGTTCGGGCCAGGATTTGCCTGTGCCTCTCAATCTCCTGGAGGTTTATCTGGCTCCTGGCTGCTTTGTTTCTTTCCTTCCTTCCCCCAGTCACTTCAGTTCGTTGGCTAATGCACACCAAAATTCTGCACTTTCTAAGCTCCAGCTCTCTGTAAATTGCCCTTTTCCCTTCCTCTGTCAAGTCCCCCTCCTCATCAGCTGGGTAGAACATGAGCTGCCACCTCCCACAGCCCATTTGCCACAGCTCTCAGGTTCCCCTCGCTCAGTTTTCTCAACTCATCTGCTGCCCTCTTTATTTCGAAATTTCCTTGAACTCCCAGTACATGTTTGTGGTGGTTGTGCTAATTGAGAAATTAGGTAATTGGCCATGAAAAAAACAATAATGATGTCTGTATCACTCATTGGTTTTGCTTAGGGATACAAAACCAAGAAACAAAACCTCTCAGCCTCTGTCTGGCTGCTGCTTGCTTCATTAACTCCTTTGCCTGGACCTGTATAACTCAATCATCCTTCTTCTAACTTCTTATCTGCATCTCGCCCCTGCATGTAAAACTTCTGAGACAAGGAAAGGAAAAAGGAGGGGAGCTACTTCGGAGCTCTCCTGTGTGCTTCTGCTGTATGAGAGGGGGTTTGAATTTCTGTATTACTTTTACTTTGTATATAATTGTATATAGTTGTAACTATCTGTCTATAATTGTATATATATATGCTTGTAAATTTGTGCTATGCTGCAAAATACAGCTTCACCCTCAACTTCCAGACAGCTGTGTTAGTCTGGTGAATTGTGTGTGTGTGTAAACTCCCAAACCACCACAACATTGTGCTTTCACAGTCTTATTCTCTTAACCCATTTGGCATGCCCTATTCATCAGAAAGCTCCTTTCTCCCTGCATCAGAGAACCACTTGAGTGGTTCCCCCCCTATCAGAGCCAAATGCCATCTCTGGGCATATCTGTGGGCACATCTCTCTCTCCAGGGTGTGCTGTCCACTTACCACAAGGGGCTCAGTCCGTGGCCTAGGCATGTAGGGAAAGGTCTCTCTCAGAAAAGTGGTTATCTCCAGCAGGAGCTGGCAGGCTGCCATTTTCAGTGCAAAAGGACAACAACATTTGGTAGGATTCACAGTGCCTAGGAAAAATAGAGTGTGCTGGTTTAAGGCTAATTGGAATATTTTAATAGAGAAAATTATATTATAGGCTGTGAAAAGGAAAACAATGGTGATGTCCACTTCACTCATAGGCTTGCTGTGATGTTTAAGAAAGAACCCAAAACAAAAGATAAGTCAGTCGGGCTTGTGGCACTCTCTGGGGTACAGTGTCTGGGGCTGTTAGCAACTTTTGGCTTCTTCTCTCCGACAAATTAATTTCACTAATCACTTTTCTTCTAACTCCTCCTCTGGCTGATCCTGAAAACCTTGGAGGGGAGAAGGTGGAAGGGTGGTTGGGAGCCCCTCCTGGGGTCTCTGATTTCTGGGAGGGGTGTTGTGTTTCTGTATTACCTTTACCTTGTATATTTCTGTAAATATTCCTGTATATAGTGTATATATCTGCTTGTATATTGTGCTGAGCTGTAAATAGAGCTTCATCTAAACTTCCAGTCAACTGAGTTTTAGCCTGGGTCATTTTACAAAGTGTGGGGGGGTGGGTAACTCCCAAACCCACATCATAGAGTGAGCCAGGAGATTGTATGGAAGCTGGAACCAAGAGCTCATGGACATTTTCACACATGGTGCACAACACAAGCTGCACTGGAACTCCAGACTTCTGCCTATGCCACTTTGCCTACCCTAAAAGGAACACAGCCAAACAAATACCAATCCCTGCAGTTGCAACAGTACTAACACACTGCAGTGTGCTGTATCTGATTATAGTATGTATTATTAGAATGAAGTATTATATTATTTATATCTACATTATATTATCTCTATAATATCTATATTACATATCTCTATCATATCTATATTATATCTACATTATATTATCTATATCATATCTTTATTATATCTACATTATGTTATCTCTATCGGATCAATATTATATCTACATTATATTATCTATATAATATTGATACTATATCTACATTATATTATCTCTATAATAGCTATATTATACCTACATTATATTATCTGTATCATAGCTATATTATATGTACATTACCACTGGTATTATGTCTAGTATCTATCATTAGTACAGGATCACAGCAACACACAGGCTGGCAAAGCCTCTCAGCATCACCAAGTCCAGCCCAGAACCCTGCTCTACAAGGTTCACCCTAAACCACAGCCCCAAGCACCACAGCCAAACCACCTCGAAACACAGACAGGCTTGGGGACTCCACCACCTCTATGGGCAGCACATTCCAGTGCCTGACCACTCTTGCTGGCAAAAAAATCCTTCCTCATGTCCAGTCTAAACCTGCCCTGCTGCGGCTTGAGGCCATTGCCTCTTGTCCTCTGGCTAATGCCCTGTGAGAAGAGACCAGCACTAACCTCTCCACAAGGGCCTTTCAGGGAGTTGTAGAGAACCAGGAGGTCTCCCCTCAGCCTCCTCTTCATCACACTAACCATGCCCAGCTCCTTCAGTCTCTAATCATCAGATTTATTCTCCAGGCCCTTCCCTAGCTTCCCTGCCCTCCTCTGCACTGTATTTTGTATACATCTCATTTAAAGCTGATACAGGCTGAGAATCACAGAATCATCAGGGTTGGAAGGGACTTCAAGGATTGTTTAGTTCCAACCCCCCAACCTTGGGCAGGGTCACCTCCCCTTTACAGTTTTGCATTCAGCCAAATCATCTCTAGCTCTAGAAAAGAGCCACTTCCAAGTACAAGGAAATTCCTCCAAATGCATGGAGTTATGACTAGTTAAGTCAGCAAGAGGTACTGTGCACATTAGTAAGGACTGCTACTGGGACAACTGGCAAAGACAGCCTCCTCTGAAGCCAGGCTTCTTTACTTGTAAGGAATTCAAGTGCTATTTAGCAATAAATCAAGAGAAAAAAAAATAATCAAAGTGCTTACTCAAATTAAACATTCAAATGTTTAACCTAAACCAGTATGGGAAAGGGAGGAATTATAGAATGGTAAGGTTGGAAGGGACCTCAAAAATCATCTAGTTCCAATCCTCTGCCATAGGCAGGGACACCTCCTACTAGTACAGGTCACATAAGCCTGGCCTTGAACACCTTCAGGGAGGTTGTGGAGCACAGAACCACCAAATGTGATCGAAGGTCACATTCTGTGCTTCTGTGCTCCACAACCTCCCTGGAGGTGTTCAAGGCCAGGTTGCATGAGGCCTTAAGTGACCTGTACTAGTGGGAGATGTCCCTGTCTATGGCAGGGGGCTGGAACTAGATGATCTTTGATGTCCCTTCCAACCTTACCATTCTATGATTCTATGATACATCAACAGTGCTAGTACACCACATCCACCACCAGCGCACGCACACAGAGCAGCCCATGGCTTAAGCACATGTGTAGGTGCAAATGGTGTCTGGAGAGGACACAGTATCTGCTAATGCCTTCACCTACACCTAGCATAAGATGACTTCATTTGGTTTGGTTCCCAGGGTTTGTTATAATTTCAGAGTGACACCCCTCTGCCACCCTCGCGTGCACCACTGTGGGTGCAATCGGTCGCCTTGTCACACAGATTTGTGGTGGCACTTTTCATAGCCATGTGCTGGATGTCTGCCTGAGAATGAGGCAGATTACTAAAGTTAAAATGTAAAAGCCTTTGGCAGAGCTGTGTCAGAAGAGAAGGCTCTGGGCAGACCTCATCACCACCTTCCAGTAGCTGAGAGGGGGCTGCAAGAAGGCTGCAGAGGGACTGCTTACAAAGGCCTGCACAGACAGGATGAGGGCAACAGTTTGGAATTAGAGCAGAGCAGATTTAGATTGGACATTAGGAAAAATTCTTTACAATGAGGGTGGTTGAGCACTGGAACAGGATGTCCAAGGAGGTGGTTGAGGCCACATCCCTGGAGATATTGAAGGTGAGGCTGGAAAGGCCTCTGGGCACCCTGATTGAGTTGAGGATGCCCCTGCTGAGTGCAGGGGGTTTGGACTGGATGACCTCTGGCGGTCTATGATTCTATGAATTCACAGCACACAAGGAGTTAACTCTTCGGAGTATAGAAACAGAAAAGCAGCTGATTTTACACAAATATTTTGGCAGAAATCACTGTGAAAAATGGGAGTTCGAACCACCTTTGTCATTTAAGTGACAGCAAGGCTCAAGAAATAAACGATTACCCTGCTTGTAATTGCATTGGCCAGTACACAGGAACTGCAGCCCACTGCCTAGTTTTCCATCCAAATCTATCAGTGCTGCTGCTACCCATCTGCCATGTTGCAGAATCACAGAACTGTCAGGGTTGGAAAGGACCTCAAGGATCATCCAGTTCCAACCCCCTGCCATGGGCAGGGACACCTCAGACTAGATCAGGTTGCCCACAGCCGCATTCAGCCTGGCCTTAAAAACCTCCAGGGATGAGTCTTCACCACCTCCTTGGGCAACCTGTGCCAGTGTCTCACCACCCTCATGGGGAAGAACTTCTTCCTAACATCCAACCTGAATCTATCCACTTCTAGTTTTGCTCCATACTCCCCAGTCCTATCACTACCAAACATCCTAAAAAAAGTCCCTCAGTAGCTTTCTTGTAGCCCCCTTCAGAAACTGGATGGCAGTGATTAGGTCTCCTGGCAGTCTTCTCCTTTCCAGACTGAGCAGCCCCAACTCTCTCAGCCTGTCCCCATAGCACAGCAGCTCCATCCCTCTGATCATCCTCGAGGCCCTGCTCTGGACACCTTCCGGCACCTCCATATCCTTCTTTTAATAGGAGCTGCAGAACTGGATGCAGTACTCTAGGTGGGGTCCCACCAGAGTGGAGGGGAGGGGGAGACTCCCTCGACCTGCTGGCTACATTTCTTTTGCTGCTGCCCAGGGTTTGGCTGGCTCTCTGGGCTACATCCAGGCATGGAAAGAAGGGAGGGGAAGCTGGGGTGATAGTGAGGGATTGGGAAATACAGCTGGGTGGCAAGAGGATGAAAAGAGAAAAAAAAAATTAAGTGCTCCTAAAGCAGAGGTTCTTACAAGCAGGGGTTCTTGTAGTAAAGGGAGTCTCCTTACTGTCATCTAAAAAGTCTTCTTCTTCATCCTCCTTTCTCAGGCGCCTCTTGGTTTCCTCGTCGTAGATGAGGCCCAGCAGGTTGGCAGGGCTCTCGNTCACAGGGCTGTGCTCCAGGCCCCTCACCAGCCTTGCTGCCCTTGGACACCTTCCAGCACCTCAACATCTCTCTTGAATGGAGAGGCCCAGAACTGGACACAGCACTCAAGGTGTGGCCTGACCAGTACTGAGCACAGGGGCAGAATAACCTCCCTTCGCCTGCTGGCCACACTGTTTCTGATCCAGGCCAGGATGCCATTGGCTCTCCTGCCCACCTGGGCACACTGCTGGGTCATCTTCAGCTACTCTCTACCAGCACCCCCAGGTCACTCTCTGCCTCTCTGCTCTTCAGCCACTGTAGCCTATAGTGCTGCTCGGGGCTGTTGTGGCCAAAGTGTAGAACCCTGCACTTAGCCTTGTTCAATCTCATCCCATTTTTATTTCTTATATTGTCCATGAAGTGCAGTAAAGTAGGCAAAGGGATGACAGGAGATTCACTGAACCAAACCTGCTCTTCTGGGTGGTGCACAGCAATGAGCCAAGGAGCAATGGATACAAACTGGAACAGAGAACGTTTCAGCTCAGCATGAGGAGAAACTTCTTTAGAGTGAGGGTGCTGGAGCCCTGCAGCAGGCTGCCCAGAGAGGTTGTGGAGTCTCCTGCTCTGGAGACTTTCAGAGCCCACCTGGATGCATTCCTGTGTGGACTACTCTGGGTGATGCTGCTTTTGGCAGGGAGGGTGGACTGGATGAGCTCTGGAGGTGTCTTCCAGCCTCTAGGGTTCTGTGTGATTCTCTGTGATTTCTAAACTCCAGATTTCTGCAAGATTTCCATGGTATGACAGGAAAGGACATAACCAGGTGCATTTCTGCAGGAAAGCCTGCCTGAAGCGATGCAGAAGTATCATGCTGGGGCAGTCACCTAGCATGGCTCTTCTCTGCTGCAACATCCTGCAACAATGCAGGGGGCAGACTCTGCTTCTCAGGGAGAACAAGGTGATCCAGCTGTGTTTGGCAAGCTGAAGCAAACACTTGTCAGTCTCAGCTGTGTGTGNTGGCTCTGCGCTGGACTCTCTCAAGCAGTTCCCTGACGCCCTTCTTGAACTGAGAGGCCCAGAACTGGACACAACATTCCAGATGTGGCCTCCCCAGGGCAGAGTAGAGGGCCAGGAGAATCTCTCTTGACCTACTAACCACAGCCCTTCTAATCCACCCCAGATGCCATTTGCCTTCTTGGCCACCAGAGCACACTTCTGGCTCATGGGCATCCTTCCATCCACTCATCCCAGGTCCCTTTCCCCTTTACTGCTCTCCAGCAGGTCAGTCCCCAACCTATCCTGGTCCATGGGATTGTTCTTTCCCAGGTGCAAGACTCTGCCCTTGCCCTTGCTGTGTTTCATTCCATTTCTCTGTGCCCTGCTCTCCAGCCTGTCCAGGTCTGGCTGGATGGCAGCACAGCCTCCTGTGTGTGGCAGCCACTCCTCCCAGTTTGGTGCCATCAGCAAACTTGCTGACAGTGCCCTCTGTGCCCTCACCCAGGTCATTGATGAATCTATTGAACATCACTGGTCCCAGTACTGACTCCTGTGGGACTCCATTAATCACAGGCCTCCAACTGGACTCCATCACATTGACTGCAACTCTCTGACTTCTTTCCTTCAACCAGTTCCCATCCACCTCTCTCCCTGACCATCCAGACCACACTGCCTAAATTTAGCCAGAAGGATGCTGTGGCAGACAGTGCCAAATGCTTTACTGAAACCAAGATAAACCACACCCACTGCTCTACCATCATCTACCTACCTGGTTATGTCCTCAACAAAGGCTATCAGGTTGGCCAAACATGACTGCCCCTTGGCAAAACCACGTTGGCTGCTCCTAATGACTTCTTGTCCTTGATATGCCTAAGGGAAGCGCTGAAGAAAAGCTGCTCCTGGGAGGAAAAGCGGTGCCAGAGGAGCAGCCTTGCACAGCATCCAACACACAGGACACAGAGGAACTGCACCTCAGTAGTGTTAGGTGCAGACCAGTCCTGAAGCACAAGTCTGTCTGGGGAGCAGCAGTCCTATGGGCACTGCCCCAGCCTCCAGTGAGAAGAAACAAATACTGATGAGCAGTAGGGCACTCTGCAGTAAAAAGAGAAGAAATTTGCACTGGGAAGACTACTTTCCAAACCTTCTCCTGCCCTGTAGTCAAATAAAATCAAGGCTTTTCCTAGCTGGGATGATCTTAAGCAGCTGGTAAATGCAGAGAATGCATCCAGCTAAGTCTTAACAATGCCACTAAAGATGAGGAGAAAGAGAAGTCTGCCATTAGTTGCCTACCTTCAGATTTCCCTTTCTCCTTTCTTGTGACCTTGCATCATGCAGGGGTTTTAAACATATCAAACAGAAACCCTTCCTGGCCCTTTTCCAGCTCAGGCTGCTACCGTTTCTAAAAAAGACAGCTGAAGGTGAATCTAATTGGTTTCTAAAAGCTCCTGACCCCCAGCTCTCAGTCTTCTCCTCTGCAGACTAAGCAGCCCCAGGGCTCTCAGCCTCTCCTCATCAGGCAGTGCTCCAGTCCCTGCAGCATCCTTGTACCCCTCCCTTGGACTCTCTCCAGCAGATCCCTGTCCCTCTTGAACCGGGGAGCCCAGAACTGGATGCAATATTCCAGGTGAGGCCTCACGAGGGCAGCACAGAGGGGGAGGAGAAACTTCCTGAATCTGCTGGGCACACTCTTCTTAATGCCCCCCAGGATGCCATTGGCCTCCTTGGGCACCAGAGCACATTGCTGTTCCATGCAGAACTTGGAGGCAGTTCTTTAGATGATGCAGAGCAGCACTGCAGGACTCCTTGCCCAAGAATGTTTGCTAACAGTTTGCATGGGTGCAAAGAGAGGCTGTGTGAGCATGTCAAAGAGAAATCCATGAGTAAGTATAGAGTACCACTGCTAGCTCGAGCAGCCCTGGGTTAAAAACCTCTGGGAGCTAGCGGAAGGCAGGTGGTATTTCACACCCCTGCTCTTACCCTTGCTTAGACACTCATGTGTGACGAGTGCTGGAAATAGGAGGGTGAACAAAATGGGTTCTTAGAGGGAACACAGTGAAGGGAAGGCAGGGGGCACAGTGATAACCCCCAGTCTGTTTCCCACAGGAGAGGAGCTGGCCCTGGCAGGCTGTGAAGCACAAGCCAGATGCCATTAGATTTGATGAGTAGAAGGGAAGCAAACACTTACATCTCCCCACTGGTAGAAGAGCTTAGCTGCATTCCACTGCAGCTTCTGGTTCCTCTTGTTGCCCACGATGGGAGAGCGCCCTCGGGAGAGGCCTTTCTTGGTGATGTTGACGTGGTGCCCCTTCATCCACTCGGGCCAGTTGCCACGGTTGCAGCGGTGGACGAAGCGCGCGCACTCCAGGAACAGGGCTGCTCTGGCCACCACCGGCGCCTCCTGCAACGTGGGCCAAAGGCACCATCAGCACCGACGCCTCGCCACAGCTCTCTGAGGGGCAGGGGATGCTGGGCTTTGGTCCGTGGCTTTGGAAGCACACCAGGGAGCCACAGTGCCTGGGCACTCTCTCCACCAAAGTCTGACAGCTCCTGAGCTAACAAGCCCGAGGCTGCGAACCGCTCAGCGGCTATGCCGAGGGCAAGCAGCAGGGACTTCTGAGCAGCCCAGCTGGCAGTGCCCCTCTCTAGTGCTTGATTTCAAAAAGCGTGGAGCTGCCCAACTGCAGAGGTGTGCACTGACACCAAGCCAAGGTCTCTTCCCACCTTCACCAGTAAGGCTGCAAGTATTGCAAGCACAAATGGCAGCGTGGCCACGCGGATCCTGGCATTTGTCACGTTAAGCTCTGCTTCTGCATCTTGGGGGTGGAAGCGTGACAGAAGGCTTGCTGAAATTAGGAAGAGTGCTCTTTAGCACTGGCATCAAGCAGATACCAGAGAGTGAAATCCACTACTGCTGTAAGTCAACATATTTTCAACAGCCTCAGCAAGAATCAGACAATTTAGTACCCAACCAACATCAGGTAGCCGAGGTTTGAAATGATTGACTATTTTCCAGAGGAAAAGCCTCTTGCTCCCAGATTGGAACAGAACTTTTCTTCAATGGGAGAAATGATAGCATATTAAATCACCCACTAGGATCCACGTTAGAGCAATAAAGAATGCTTCTGAAATTCACAAACATGTTCCAAAATGGACACCGTAATTTGTTTCCTCAAGTGGAGCTTAGACTCAGGAAGGAGCTTAATTCCCAGCAGTCTACAGTTCTGCAGAAATAACATCTTGGCAGGCATGGGAAGTGAATAAAACTAAATGGTTCTCCACATTTCCATTTAATTTTCCCCCCTCTATTCCTGGAATTTTCACAAGCAATAACTCCCTGTGGCCAGCAGGTTGTAAAACTAAGACTACAGCAACGTTCACCATTTACAAGCTGCCTTTGAAAGGCTCCCTAACAGAGACTGCACAAAGCACAAACATGTGCCACACTTTCAGATTCTGACGTGGCTAACAAGACAACTCAAACAGGGCAGCATCTAAAGGAGGTTCCTCATCTGTGGTCCATAAATAACAGACAGGTTCTGAGACCGTGGAATATGGCCTGTGGACAGGACTTAACAGTGCTTCCAATACAGCTTCCATCAAAAGCTGGAAGCAAGAAATTCTGGACCAATTCCCAAAGCTTTGGGAGTTAAGAAATTCTGTACTGCAGCTAAACTTAAAGGCAGAAGTAACTACCACAGAATCATAGAATCACAGAACTGTCAGGGTTGGAAGGGACCTCAAGGATCATCCAGGTCCAACCCTCCTGCCATGCACAGGGACACCTCACACTAGATCAGCTTGCCCAGAGACTCAAAAACTTCCAGGGATGAGGCTTCCACCACCTCCTTGGGCAACCTGTGCCAGTGTCTCACCACCCTCATGGGGAAGAAGTTCTTCCTAACATGCAACCTGAATCTACCCACTTCTTTTTGCTCCATTCTCCCCAATCTGAGACCCTAAAAAGTCCCTTCCTAGCTTTCAGTCCCTACCAAGGGGACTGGAAGCAATCCAACCTTTAGGGAGACTGAAAAAAAAAATAATTATGTTTTGTCTGCATGGCTGCTTCCTGACAACATCCTGTTGCAGCTTTCTGCTCAGATTTTATTCAAGTGCTGGAAGAAAGCAGTAACATTTTTATCTTGAGCAGGAACACTGAGGTTGGCCCAGTGTCCTAGCAGGCAGGAAGGCAGAAAGCTGAAGCCAGACACTCACTGACAACCAGATGCAAAGCTAATACTTAACACCTGGAAAAGCCTTTACAAATGACTTGTTGCTCACACGCAGTGTGGAACACAGAATGGTAAGGTTGGAAGGGACCTCAAAGATCATCTGGTTCCAACCCCCTGCCATAGGCAGAGACACCTCCCACTAGTACAGGTCACTCAAGGTCTCATCCAACCTGGCCTTGAGCACCTCCAGGGAGGTTGTGGAGCACAGAAGCACAGAATGTGATCTGTGCTTCTGTGCTCCACAACCTCTCTGGGCAACCTGTGCCAGTGTCTCACCACCCTCAATAGGGGATGACTTCGCTAGTTTGTTTTCCCTGAGTAAAACCTCAAGACACACCTGAGAAATGAAGCTCTGACCTCTGTCTCCTCTGGTCACCACTATTTAAGCCACAATATCACAGCATGCAAGGATCTTGTAAATGGAAGTGCTGTAAACATTATGGAAGCACTCAACTACTATAAGTCAAGGTGGGTATGTAGGTGGGGGGGGGGGAGTAAAGGGGAGGAGCAGGAGTTCCAAATTAAAAAAGGTCACTGCAAAGCCCTTCTGCACAAAGGACTTTCTGAACAACATGGGGCACAAGCTCCCTCTGATGGCTTACCTGAGGCTCAGAGAAACCTGAAGCAGCAGCAGCAGCAGCAAGAGAAAGATGAAGATGTGACAGAATGGACAGGGATGGGTTCACACCACAGAGAAACACATCACAAATGGAGAGAAATGAATCAGGCAGGTGATGCAGCTGCAAAGAACACAAGTTACCATGGTCACTCTCAAAGCTCAACACTGCAGCAATATTTTCACAAGCCTGCCCATGCCCAGGAACCTGTTCACAAGCTTAACATTAGACCTCCCATATCACTTTGCCTGTTGAAATGTGCTCTTGCAGGTTATGAATTGGCGTGAATAAGAATCCAGCCTTTTCTTAGCTGGATTTTTTCTAGCTGAGTTTCAAGCACCCCCTTTGGAACTTCTCAACAGATAACCAGACTCGTATTAGTAACTGCAAAAGCAATGACTTGGGGGGGGGGTCAGGGAGGGACTCAACAGAGAATGGATTTTCAGTTGTACAGTGTCACAATACTGCTCCAGTAAAGCTGATTCTGCAGAGTTTTATCACTTAGGTCCAGTGTTGCTTTCAAGGACAAGGAATTTTGTAAGACTAATCAACCTGTGGTCATTTTCTTGTGCCTTTTCTTATACCCCACCAGGTACTTGGAGCAGAAATTAATTTCCAGTGGTCTCTTCAAGGAAAAAACAAACAAAGTGCAAAACAGCAACAGTTTTCTTATAAGAATAAATAAATTCAACTGCTGTCAAAAGGTGAGGGGTAGGACAGCTCTGCTTTGTCTAGCCACAAGGTAAGTCCAGTGTGAGAAGTAGCTCAGTCAGTATCTGAGGACAGCTCACAAAGAAATGATTAACCAATGTTTTGGAGAATTGCCTCAAAAACATTAGTTTAGATCTCTCTGATCAGGTCTAAAAATGGTCACGTGCAGTCCAGGGCACAGCCCTTTGGTTTTGCTTCCAGTCATAGAATCAGAGAATGGTAAGGTTGGAAGGGACCTCAAGAATCATCCAGTTCCAACCCCCTGTCATAGGCAGGGACACCTCCCACTAGTACAGGTTACTCAAGGCCTTGTCCAACCTGGCCCTGAACACCTCCAGGGAGGGAGCAATCAGTGTCATCCACTCTGGGGATCTTTTTGGAGCAGTCTCTGGTCCCCTTCCAGGTCATATGTCCAGGTATGGACAAATATTTCCCTTATGGAATCAGAGACTTGGGGATAATAGAGCCTGCCTAAGACCCTTGGTGAGGTGGAGTCAGGATACTGGCAAGTACTCCTGAAGTTTAGACTTTGCTTCTGCTGTTCCAATGCTTAGTAGGTCCTCTGAGACACAACCCACTTTCAACATGGCATTTCAGCAAGGATCAGAGATTTCCATGCTAGAGCAGATCACCTCACACATCTTAGTGGAGAATTGCAATGGTGACAGGTGTCACAGATTGCTAAAATGGTCAGAGGAAAGATTGTGTCTCCCACAGAGTCATTCACATCAATCTAATCAGGATACTTTAGGTAGTATCTGTGTAGAATGCTAGACAGTGATCTGGGCTAGAAGGGACCTCTAAAGCTCATCCGGTCCAACTCCCTCTGCAGTCAGCAGGGACATCCTCAACTAGCTCAAGTCACCCAGAGCCCTCTCCAGCCTCATGGAGAGATTTGATGACCTTTCTGTTCACAGCCAGCAGACCAACACTTAGAAAATGCACCTCTGAAGCACTTTAAACCTGACCACAGACTGAAATACCATTGTGCTTGCCTTCCAACCTTCAAAGTTTCTTTAAAAGGGAAAAAAAAAAAAGTCCATTTTACTCCTGGCAAGTCTGGTTTTAAGCTGGTGACATAAGGATGAAACTGTGTGCAGAACATGATCAATTGTCATTGAATGTGAGCAAAGCCATAAATTCACTGCTGTTGTAGAGAACTCAGCCAGGGATGGATGTTGCTTCCAGGAAAACATCTTCACTGTGCAGTTTCTAAATCTCAGGCACCACTCAGTTTCAGGTATGATAAATTTCATTACCTCCATAATGATGCAGCCTTTGTTTCACTGCTCTAATCTCTTAAAATCACCATATAAACAGCCAGGCTGACCAAAGGCCTTGACACTGTTATAACACTGCACTTTGGAAAGCCTTCCTGGAAAACCATGCTCCAAAAGCTGGTGAAAAAGCTGAGACTGGAGCTGTTTGCCTCTTTTTTATTATAAGGTTGACACAGCAACTAGGCTGGAGAAAATTACTTAAGGAGCTTTTAACTAGCATCAAGCCTGACTCAAACTATTACTTCAAATACCCTGAAAACAGAAGGTAAAAAACCAGAGTGCTTGCTTCTGGGTGTGCTGCACTGAGATGAAGCTGGCTCTAGGCAACAGCGTGAGCTGAGGAGCTGTCACCTCCTGCAGCCTGCAGCCTCCACTGCCATGCACCTCCAGTGCTGCTCAGACCAAGTGCCAGCTGACCTGCTTCTTGTGACAAGTCTCTGAAGCCTGTCATTAGAACGAGGCTTCTTTCATCCTTTAGCTGCAGACCTGGTAGACATTGTGATACAAAGGCTTCTGCAGCATTCAGCAGCAAGGAAACAAGGTCAGACTGGAGTTGGTAAGCCCAGCTCTGCAAGTCAGAAGAGACAACTTCAAACAGTTCACTCGGACTGGTAGTTCTCAGCTGACTTCACGTGTGGAGGCAGAGCAAGCGTTTGGCAAATTTGAAACATGAATAAGACGTTTATAGGTAATAGGAGCAGCATTCCCAAGGCCCCATTTTATCATCTGATTTATTAGCACAGAGCAGCTCATCCTCAGAGGGGTCTTAGTGACATACTTGTCAGCAATGGCTCCTTCCTGCTCACCTCACATTCCTTGTGAGAGTTTAGAACTCGCAGTCAGATGGCAGCCTGGCAGCCCTGAAAGTTGTCTTTGTGCAGCAGACCTGCCAGGAGTAACTATCTCCCCAAGCCACCTTCTGAGTTCACTGAAACACTGGCTGGTAGGAACCACTCCTGGCTGTGAGAGCATGAGATTGATTTCCCTATCAGCCACTGCCTCCACAGTTTCCAGCAAGAGGGACAACAAACTTCAGCAGGAGGAGTGGGAACCAGTGAAGAAAACCACCTGTCTGCTGCAAGATAGATGGGGGTCAGTCCGAACAGCAGAGCTGGATGCAAACTGATAGCAACAGGCAACTCTGGGCCAATATTAATGCAGACTTGCTTGAATGTGGAGCCTAAGGATGCAAGGTTAAGAGGAACGAGGGAAGGAGTGGTGCAGAGAGTGTCCCCACAGCGACGCAGCAGACACGGCAGCGCAGCGCAGGGCACGGCGCTATCAGCCTGGGAGAGTCCACGAGCCTGGCATCTCCGGCCACAAGCACAAGCTGAGTGTGAGCACAAAGGGCAAGACTGCAAAAGAGGCAAGAGGTGGAGAGTGGGAAGGCAAAAGGGAGAGAGAGGGCACAGGTTCTCTGCAGTCTTTTTCACTTTGCAGCCATCCAAATGCTTATGGAAAGACACAAAAGAGCAGCATGCAGAGAAGTTATTAATAATTGGCTCTCCACAGCTGTATTCGTCATGCTCTTATGCTCGTCACCTAAGCCCCTCACAGAGTCCCAGTGGCCATGAACCACAGGTTGAGGGTCACTGCTTTAGAAATGGAAGGGACTGTTTTAAAAAATGGAACAGCTACAAGGAGAAGGAGGAAGAAGATACATCAGACAGAAGGGCCTGAATTGTCTCTCCTGTGATTTGGATTTGCAAATCAGCAGTATCTGCATTTAGAGGTATGCACACTCTGACACGTGAAGTTTCTCCCACTGACTGGCCTCGGCGACCAATAGTTCTGTGTTGCCTAATGGATTCTAACTGCTGGAACTCCTGAGTGGAACTCCTATGCCTCTCCAGGTAGCCATGCAGCCTTCAGTCTATTTTGTACATTATTATTACTGACACTAGGAGCAGCAGCAGAATGGCTGTGAGCGAAATTCGAAGTCTGACCACAACAGCTTGGTGCTGGCAGTAACATAGCAAGGGGGAAGCCATGCAGTAGAGCAAGGCCCATTTGGTCTGCACATTCAGCCAGACACAGACGCTAAAGCTCCATCCACATAACAGCACCACCAGCTGGCACCGCTGCCATGCGTTACCTGCTTTGTGCACGGGCACAAACGGCGTTAGGTGGATGGCAATGGAGCAGCAGGTAGGCACATGCTCTCACTCAGCAGGTAAAAATACACCAAGGAATGACTTACAAGGTCTAGGGCTGCTGCCAAAATGGAGGCATCAGGGATAGTGCCTGGTTCACAGCAGTTCAGAAGAAACTGAAAGCGCTTCATGCCTTGGCGGATTGCTCCCAGGTTCACAACATTCTTGGATTTTCCTCCTTCTTGGTTGGAGGTCAAGTGATCATCAAAGCTATGGCAACCTAAAGAAGCAGAGAGTACAGAGGGGATGCAGGGAGGGATAGGGAGAAGGGAACACAGTCTCTCACCAATAAAAAAAGTGGAACCAAACCCCTGACCAGTACAGTCTTAGGCTAAATCCCTTCCTCCCCTTGCAGTGGCACCTTGAAGAGAACAGGGACAGTTTCACAGTGTTAGTGTACCGCAGAATGGATCCTGGTCTGGGTCATCCTGATGTCTGCCCCAAGCAATTCTATCATATTCAGCATGGAAGCCCAGGATTTACTCCAACACAGGTGAACCAGGATCTGTCTTTTCCTCCTCACCTCTTTAACAGAGATCATCTTGCTGACTGCCTGTTTTTCCTGAATGATCTCCTCATACCTCTCTATTGCCTCTACGTTTACTTTAAACTGAAGCATACATAAACTTTATTCCTCGTGTATCAATCCAGTAATGCATCCTCTACTGGAACAGAAAAAAACAGTACCAATTTTGGGAATGTTCTATATGGAAGCCAAGTACTGTCCTATTGTTTTTAGGTATACATCATCTGCAACTACCAGAACACCCAAAGTGAGACAGGACTTAAGTCCTAGGTATCATCATCTTTCCGGCCTCTCTCCCTTGAAGTATCTCATGCTGTTTGCGGTGGAAAGCTCCCTAAGAAAAGTTCATTTTGAGAATTAAGATCTCACCCCACTGCTGGGCTTCTTTCTGCCCAATTTTAAACTCTGTGTATGTGGTTCACATGACAAACCAACTAATCCCATTGCCAAGGAGAATGGGCACTTCTGCATACAGAAGATTATGCACTTGGTACCCAGCATCGAGAGAGCAGGAGAGAGACACAGATGAGAAATCAATAAAGTAGTCTGGAGGCCCAGATGGCTGATCACAACAAGAATAGTCAGCTTCTGGGCTTTTTGTCTTTGTCCACAATGTCCTTCCCGTTTACAGGGGGAAGTACAGAAGCTGACAGAAGGATAAAACACGGAAGAAGTGTGGAGCACTGAAGGTTGGCTTTAAACACAGCTTTGAAAGACAAGAGGCAAAACATCAGCTCTTTGTGACTTCTCCTTCCTCAGGACAGGAGAATGGCTGAAACTCCAAGTCTCTTTGAGACCACACTCCCCAGAACGACTTGCAAAGCACTTCTGTGCCACAAACAATAGTCACGACAGAAAGTTGCCATGGAGCTCTTCACTTTCCCCCTGGAGCAGAGCTATAGCAAATTGCAAGAGATCTCTTTACAAGGCTTGTGGCTTCTCTCCCTCCAGGGAAGCTGTATACAGTCTTCTAGTAAACAAAATGTTCCCATGGAAATATCGGGGAACGTTACTTGGAAATATTTCCTCAAAATGGAACAAACAAGCAAAGCAGAAAGCACAGGTAGAACACTTACATAAAGGAGCAGGCACAAATACCCTTCCCTTCCTTACAGCTTGGGGGGTGCTATCTGAGCCTTCCTGCCAGGGCTGTTGTAACACTACCTCCTCGGAGGTACAAACAAGTGGTTCCTATTCAGGAGTCTGTCAGGGCATTGTCTGTATGAGATAAAGAACAGGAACTTGCCTTACTGACGCAGAAAGGCGTGCCTAAGACATCTCCCTAAGCCCCACCAGGAAGACCTAGCAGAGGCTTTGTGTTGCCAGGCTCAGTGGCACTACCTGCAGGCTCTCACTGCAGCCCCCGGCACTCCTTTGCTGTCCCAGCCTTGTGCTCTGTGGAAGCTTTGCAAGAGAATTCTTCAGAGGCAGCTGGTGACTGTTCTCTACTGTGCCCATCCTGCAGCAGCCTCTGTAAGCAGAGGAGCCCTCACTGGCTTAATGTCCATGTGGCTCAGCCCTGCAGAAAATGTCATCCGGTGAGCAGAGGCCATTTCCTGCCAGGAGAACAGCTGCTGCTCAAGCTGCAGCTCGCCCACTTGCTTCCTGTGCCAATCTGAGATCACAGGCATGTGCCACGGTTCCCATGTCCTCTTGTGCCTCCAGCACCCTGGCAAGTTGTCTTCAACGAGCGCCCAGAGGAAGGTTAGAGGGTATGATGGAACCATACTGGAACTGGCTTCTGCACACAGACTTTGCTCTTGGTACAGGTGGAAAGATCACTAAAATCAACACTTCGTTACGCATGCCTGTGCATATATTCATGTGTATATATATGGATACAGACAGATACACACACACATAGCTATGCTTACACACACATCCAGCACAGGATTTCCAGCGCTCCAGATGATGCACCACAATGGATAGTACAGTTTGCAAATGATGGGACAGATTTTTTTCTGTATTCTACTATTGCAATTTGGTTTTCTTTTTTTTTTTTTTTTTTTTTTCCCCTCTCTGTTTTGTTTTCAATTTGGTCTGCTCTGTTAAAAAACCCCAAAAACACAAGAGGAAACACCACATGGGAAAAAAAGAATAAACCACAAGCAAGGTAATGGCGCAGTGTTGTGAATGACAAGAATGAGAAGGCAGAATATGTTCCAAAACAATGCTTTAAGGTCAGAGCCTAAGGGATTTAAAAGTATGCCCATGCACCTTAAATGGGCAGTTAATCTCCTCTCCATAAGCACATAAAATCTGCTGATCTTATGGAAGATACAGAAGCACTGGAAATTTGAAGACCCTCCATTGTGTTGTTGTTCTACTGTGTTATAAACTGTCCTGCTCTGAAAATCCCATGGGCATGTGCAGCTGCTCTGACAGTACTGCTGGTGGTAATGGCTTTCCTGGCATATAATCACAGAACTGTAGAATGCTCTGGGTTGGAAGGGACCTCCAAAGCTCATCCAGTCCAACTCCCTCTGCAGCCAGCAGGGAAAGCCTCAACTAGATCAGGTTGCCCAAAGCCCTGTCCAGCCTCACCTGGAATACCTCCAGGGATGAGGCCACTACCACTTCCCTGGGCAACCCTCCTGGTGCAGAACTTGTTCCTCACATCCAATCTCAATCTACTCTGCTCTAGTTTGAAGCCACTGCTTTCGTCCTGTCCCTGCGGGTCTTTCCAAACAGTCTCTCTGCAGCCTTTTTGTAGCCTCTTCAGGTAGGGGCAGGTCATGTCACTGTTAGGTCTGCCTAGACCCTTCTCTTCTCCAGGCTGAACACCCCCAGCTCCCATAGCCTGTCCTTGGAGCAGAGCTGCTCCAACCCCCTGATCATTTTTGTGTCCTCCTCTGGACCCTCTCTATCAGGTGCATGTCCTCCCTGTGTTGAGGGCTCCAGAGCTGTATGCAGCACTGCAGATGAGATCTTCCCGAGCAGAGCAGAATGGCAGAATCCTCTATCCATGTACTGGCCATGCTGCTTTGGATGCATCCCAGGCTGCCATCAGCCTTCTGAGGCTCTGAAAACGAGAGATCTTTGTGGACATGGCTATACAACTTCCTTAACTCTGTTATTTTGCCTTAAAAACTTTAAATACCCTTTGCTTCAGTTAGGGGCAATGGCCCTCCCTGCCCATCAATGTAACCAGACAATTTGCTTGCTTGCCATGGTAACATGCAGGGGTCTCTATCTTTAACGCATCACATCAGTTTTATTATGGTATTTCTAATGCCTGAATATAGAATCATAGAAAGGGTTTGCTTGGAAAAGACTTCTAAGACCAACCAACATCCAACTCCACCACATGTGGTGCTAAGCCATGTACCTTAGACCACGTGTCAAACCCAAGCGTGTGTTGTGTGCACCTCTTCCCTCACAAACACACAGAAGATGCCTCAAGCTCTCTTCATTAATTACATCAAATCTGATGTTACTCACAGAATAATAGAATTGTAGAATGATTTAGGTTGGAAGGGAGCTCAAAGCTAAGCCAGTTCCAAGACCCCCTCATAGGCAGGGACATGTGCCACTAGAACAGGTCACTCAAGGCATCCTCCAACCTGGCCTTGAACACCTCCCTGGGCAACCTGTGCCAGTGTCTCATCACCCTCACTGGAAAGAATTTCTTCCTAACATCCAGTTTCAGTCTCCCCTTTGCCACTTTAAACCCATTCCTCCTTATCCTGTCATTACAAGACTTTACCAATCGTCCCTCCCCAGCCCTCCTATAGCCCCCTTCAGATCCTGGAAGGCCACTCCAAGGTCTCCTCGAAGCCTTCTCTTCTCCAGGCTGCAGAGCCCCAACTCTCTCAGCCTCTCCTCACAGCACAGCTGCTGCAGCCCGCTGAGCATCTTGATGGCCTCCTCTGGACCCACTCCAACAATTCCATGTCCTGCTCACAAAAGGCTGAACTATGGACAACACCTCCAAAGTTCCAAAAACCAATGTGTCACCTGAGTTTTGTCTAGACATAAGATGTGCCACACACACGCTGATGTGCTCCCAGGGACAAGACTGTGCCATTAAATCAAGAACATGGGCACTGCAGGCAGAAGTAAGCCCACAGTGCCATCCAATCAGCATTAGCAAGATGGAAAAAAAAAAAATACTCCTTACAAGAAAATATGAAGGTCATCTCACATGAGCACTACAGCCACAGCTGGAATGGTCTGTAAAGACCTCACTGCCCCTCAGTCCTTAGAGCCTAGTAGCAAGTGAGAGAAAATAGGATGGGAGTATTTCAAACCAGGTTCAGCACAAAGTGGTGGATGAAGAGAATGGTGCAGTTCCTTCCACTGTGGGGATATTCATCTTCAGCTACTACACTACAACAAGCTGACGGACTGATAATACCCTTCTAAAACCGTGATACTTTTCACCTAGGAGCTAATCACCAGCAGTGTTTCTGCAGTGGTAGAACTGACACCAGCATGCTCCACTAGGATCACTTGCCTGAATGATGCCTCACACACACTACGCTGCAGGTGTGGGACAGACGGTGGTGAAACATGGACAATGCAGAGCCAAAGTGTAATGCCAGAAAATAAAACCCATCATGGCACAGAAAGCAATATACTGTGCAGCTACAGAAATCATGGTGAAAAAGAAAATCTGCTCCTTTTTGTGTGTTTTTGGGAGTCAGACTGGATTCTCTTAAAAAAAACCAACAAACCAAACAACCAAACAGCAAACCGGTAACAGAATTTTCGAGACACAAGGTTGTCTCCCTGACAACAAGGAAGAGCTCTGAGCTAAGGACAGGAGCATGTGAACGACTGCCTGGTATTTGGAGACAGCATCTCTGACGACCTCAGATTATTCAGAAAGTCACTGCTCAAACACCTGCTGATTTGGAAGACACATCGCAATGAAACAGACTTTGGTGGACAAGGAGCGTTGCTGCTGCTGTGTGTCGTGTGCCAGAGAAAGGGACAGCAGCCCTAACGAATGGTATGCAGACAGTCAGACATGCAAACACAGAAGAAAAGAGGTAATTGTAACAAGGCTTGTGCAGGGTTTTCCATTTCTGCGCTGATCTCTGCTAAAACTGTCAGATGGCCACAAACTGGGGGGG
>WBNM01021529.1:23495-53068 GCA_013399055.1 Ramphastos sulfuratus | reverse complement strand
GGGGAGGGGAAAGAAAAAAAACAAAGGAAAGCAAACAAAACAAACCCTGATGGAACACCCATTGTTGTATCAGGCAGTGGAAGGTTTACACACCTAATTTTGAGCTAAGTGCTTTGAAGCAAGCAGTAATTTTTCAAGTCTATTGATCAAATTTAGTTTGATGGAAAAAGTCCAAATGTTGTATTTGCAGAATTTAATTGTATAGTCTCGATTATTTTTTTTTTTAATTGACTTTACTAGAGGTTTTGGGTTTTGTTTTTTTTTTCTAAATCAAAACAAAAGGAAGTGAAAGAAAACAGTCACAGAGACTAAAAAAGTTGGAGGAGGCTAGAATGAATACGAAAACTACAGAGAAAGAAGGAAAAAAGGGAAAGGGGTAAAATACAGAAAGAAAGAGATAAAAAAAAAAAAGAAGAAAGAAAGAAAAAAGGAAAGAAAAAGGAGACGAGAACCCTGATTTCTAACCATCTTTTTCTTCTGTGTGATGAAGCTTGGATGGGTGTCTTCGGCAGGTGCGCCATTTACCAAGACGCTTGAAGAAATTCTCCTCTTCGTCTCGCCCATTGTCCAGGCCACCTCCTGGCCCCCCTCCTTCTGACAGCTTCACTGCACTGGTAAACTTCACCTGTGCAAAAACAGAACCACAGAATCACAGAAAACATCTGCTTGGAAGAGCCCTCCAAGCTCATCCAGTCCAACCCTTGGCCCAGCACTGCAGGGGCAACACCAAACCATGTCCCTAAGCACCAGTTCCACAGGCTGCTCAAACACCTCCAGGGAGGGCGACTGCAGCACTGCCCTGGGCAGACCATTCCATGGCTGAGAACCCTCTCTGGGAAGCCTGAATCTCCCCTGGGGCAGCTTGGAACCATTTTCTCTCCTTTTGTATGCTTTGGACATACTCCAGCTCTTCGATGTCCTGCCTGGACACAACACTCGAGGTGTGGCCTCAGCAGTGCTGAGCACAGGGGGATGATCCCTTCCCTGCCCCTGCTGCCCACCCTTTTTCTAACACAAGCCAGGATGCCATTGGCTTTCTTGTCCACCTAGGCACTGCTGAGTACAGGAGGATGATCCCTTCCCTACTCCAGCTGCCCACCCCATTTCTAACACAAGCCAGGATGCCACTGGCTTTCTTGGCCACCTGGGCACTGCTGACTCCTGTTTAATCAACTGTCAACCAGAACCCTCAGGTCCCTCTCCAAGTTGCAGCTTTCCAACCACACATCCCCAAGTCCGTAGCTCACCATGGGGTGCAGGACCTGGCATGTGGCCTTGTCAAACTTCATACAAAGAGCCTTGACCCATAGGTCTGACCTGTCCAAGTCCTACTGCAAAGCCTCCCTACTCCCTAGCAGATCCACACAGCAGAAGGTTGGGTCAGGCTGCACTCTGTCAGTGTCTCCTGCTCTTCCTTGCTTAGACATAAACCATCTCCAAGACTGTAACTTCGTGGATCCCCACAGCACCGCCAGTGGGGTCTGCACAGGTTTACCTATGCTGAAGCACTTCATCTGTTAAAGATTTCTGTTTAAAGGTTTGTTTTTTTGCCAGAGCCACAAGTAAGGAATAAGCATGACCAACAAATAAACCTTAAGTTAAAGGCAGCAGAGCCTGCATTTCCCTTTTAGTGAACCAGCTGACAAGGACAATCTAGGTTTAACCTTCTCTTCAGTGTGAGCTTCAAAAGTCCAGTATCAAATTGCCATGGAACTCCACTCTGAAGACTTCTGTGACCGAGTCTCATTGACTGCAATGCCCATGTTGAGTAGAACATTTCCTTGGGTGGCTAAATCCAGCCAGGTCTTGGCCACCCAAGCTGTCTGTAACCCAGTCTGACATGTTTACCTTGGAACTCTGCCTGATGAAAGACAGACGGTCAACAGAGCTGATATCTAGGAGATCTTCTACCCCATCAGCCAAGCCAGAGAGGGAGGAACGCTTCAGCCAGTTCCCTGTTGCAGAATAAGCCACTCAGGACAATTCTGAAAATGCTTCCAAGCAGAACTTAATTATTAGCACTAGCAGAACATTTTTGTGAAGTGGCCATGCTAGGGTATGAGAAAAGGAAGGGAAGGGGAAGGCAGCCTTTATATGTTACATGTGTTAACTACCATGCAAGGCCAGGGCGTGGGGTTTGTAAAGGAGACATTCCTTGCCTAGCAAATGCTCTTTGGGCTACTTCTCTTCTACAGAGAGGAACAAGGCCTGTGAGATCAAGGTGCTCGCCCTCTACTTTGGAGACATGAAGTCAGTGTTCTATTTTGCCACAGATATCCTCTGTTACCTTTGGCAAATTGTTTCCATTTCCTTTTGCCTCAGTTCCCCATCTGCAAAATGGAAAGAGCAGCATTTCCCAGCTTCACTTGTGAACATACGCAATAGACTTGGATGATAAAGAGCCTTGTTGCAGTATTTCTTAAGGCAGATATATCACAGAACAGCCTCAATGGGAAGAGACCTTGGAGATCATCCAGCCCAATCCCCCTGCCGTGGGCAGGAACACCTCTCAACTAGTCCAGGTTACTCAAGGCCCCATCCAACCTGGCCTTGAACACCTCCAAGGAGGGGTATCCACAGCCTCTCTGGACACTCCATTCCAGAGTCTTGCCAGCCTCTGTGTGTGTTTCCCTGCGCATGCAATAGGTATTAGAGAATGGGAAGGGACATACATTTACCTATGGGTAGCTTGAGTTTCTTCCGCAGGGAGATGCGTCGGGACCGGGAGCGGGAGCGCCGGTCTGTGGTGGTGCCGGAGTGTGCAGTGGTGCACTCGGAGGTGTCCTGCTCAGACTGGCTGCTGGTGTCACTCGCGGCACTCTGAGACTTGAACATCTTGCGCCAGAAGTCCTTGCGGCCCAGAACGGCCCCTTGGATTTGCTCGTCACTGGAAGAAAAGGGGTGCAGAGCATCGGCTGCATTTCAGTGCACTTTGGATGCTCTGGGGAATGAGGCCTCCCTCCTGCAGCCCCCTCCTAACCTTCCTGTTCTTTGTTTGGCCTGGAGAAGAGGAGGCTCTATGGAGACCTAATAGTGACCTCCCAGTACCTGGGCTACAAGAGGGCTGCAGAGAGACTGTTTACAAAGGCCTGCAGAAACAGGAAGTCTGAGCTTTTAAAGAGTGGAAAGGAAGGAAAACAAAAATGCTCTGACTGGGAGGTTGTGGGTGCTCCCTCCCTGGAGGTGTTCAAGGTCAGGTTGGTCAAGGCCTTCAGTGACCTGTACTAGTGAGAGGTGTCCCTGCCTATGGCAGGGGGTTGGAACTAGATGATCTTTGAGGTCCCTTCCAACCTTACCATTCTATGATTCTATGAATTCAAGAGGAATATGTAACACTGTATTTAAAGATGTACAGGAAAATGCAGAATACAGGAATCTTTAACGCCTAATACAGATACAGGATATGTGAGAATTCCCCCAAAACCTTACACCCAACCAAACTAAACCACCAAACGCCAGTGATCATTTTCTTCCCCTCATTGTCTCCCATTAGGCCTGAACAGGCCTTGATTGAGCAGCAAGAAATTCACTGTGGCCTTGAAAGCCACAGGCAGGTACCTTCCCCATGAGTCTACCAGATAAGGACTCCCTCCAGATGTTGTGTCCTACTAACGAGGGAGAGCTGCCAAGTGCAGCTGTTCCTGCTATGAGTCATTCAAGATAAGAAAGTAGCTATGTAGAAAGTAGTTATGTAAAACAAGGATGTAGCATAGCAAAACAGGCTGCCTGATCGGTGACCGTATTGGTCCTTATCAGCCTGGGAACAGCTCATGAAGAGCTGCCTGTAACCAGCATGGTCTATCCTGTATAAGTCCATGCTGACTTGCTGCAATAAAAGGGGCGATCTTGGATCATTGGTGTCGTGGTCATCCCTCCTCGTGTCATCTATCCCCCCACACCTAGCGATCTCTGACACTGCGTGGTTCCGCCATATCTGGTGATTCCTGACATTCCGGTGATCCACAACACCTGGTGAACCCCTGACGTGCTATTTCGGTGATTCACCACACTCCAGAGAACCAAAGGAAGGGTGAGAAAAGAGGAGTATTTGGCTTTGCTGCCCACTTATAAAACAATAGCAGGATTGTGGAATTGAATAACAAAATTATGATTTCCAGGGTCCACCTCCTAGACCTCTCTGGTCCTCCTGGAAAACACTATGGCTTTTATGCTGGTTTGAGGTTAATTGGAATATTTTAATGAAAATAATTATATTATAGGATGTGAAAAGCAAACACTGGTGATGTCTGCTTCACTCATAGGCTTGCTGAGATGTATAAGAACAAGAACACAAACACAGATAGGACACACTCAGAGATTCTCTCTAGCTGCTGGCTTGGTCTGGACCTCTCTGCTAACCTAACTAACCACTCTGCTTCTTACCCCCCTTGCCCATTCTCCAAACTCACCTTGCACGTAAGGCAGACCCTGGGGTAAGGTAGAGGGGTGGAAAGAAGGTGGAAGGGTGGTTGGGAGCCCCTCCTGGGGACTCTGATTTCTGGGAGGTGGATTGTGTTTCTGTCTTCCCTTTAACTTGTCTATCTCTGTAACTATTCCTGTCTATTGTGTCTATCTCCGCTTGTACATTGTGCTAAGCTGTAAATAGAGCTTCAGTCCTTAACTTCCAGCTGGCTGAGTCTAGTCTGGGGGATTTTACATTGGAGGGCGGGGGGGGTGGTTAGGTAACTCCCAAACCATCACATCTTTCTTAAAGGAACCTGGGCCAAACCACCACACAGGATCATAGAATGGTAAGGTTGGAAGGGACTTCAAGGATCATCTAGTTCCAACCCCTTGCCATAGGCTGGGACACCTCCCACTAGTACAGGTTACTCAAGGCCTCGTGCAACCTGGCCTTCAACATCTTCAGGGAGGGAGTAGCCACAACCTCCCTGGGCAACCTGTTCCAGTGCCTCACCACCCTCACTGTAAAGAACTTCCTCCTAACATCTAGTCTGAATCTTCCCTCTGCCAGTTCAAACCCATTGCCCCTAGTTCTGTCATTGCAAGACCTTGTAAATAGTCCCTCCCCAGCTTCCCTGTAGGCCCCCTTCAGATATTTGAAGGCTACTCGAAGCCTTCTCTTCTCCAGGCTGAAGTGCCCCAACTCTCTCAGTCTGTCCTCATAAGAGGGCTGCTCCAGCCCTCTGATCATCGTGGCCCTCCTCTGGACCTGCTCTAACAGGATGAGGGCAATAGCTTCAAACTAGAGAAAAGCAGATTCAGATTGGATGTTAGGAACAAGTTCTGCACCGTGAGAGTGGTTTGTTTTGAATTCCAAACATATTCTTCTCAGTGGGACATAATCAACTTTGACTACAGGCTTGAGATTGTTCAAGGCACAAAATGCTCTGCTTTCCTAGCCTGGGGAGCTGGTCCACTGAGGAGGTTGTTCCAATTTTTAGCTTCTCCACATGAAAACAAAATCTTCCTTAGGTCAGAATGACCCATTTTGATAGGACTGTGCTGGCGCTTTCTACAAGTACTGGAGAACTTTTAGACATCAAGACAGCACTTTGAGAACCTGCTGGACTCACAGTTCTCATTAATGGACTGGAATGGGGACAGCAGATTTTGCTATGCCTTTGAGATCTCCCACAGCTGTGGCACAGCTCAGATCAGAACAACTCCTTCCAGAGGAAGGCCATGAAGATGATCAGATGCTCAGAGGACTGGAGCAGCTCTGCTGTAACGACAGGCTACAAGACTTGGGGCTCTGCAGCCTGAAGAAGAGAAGGCTTCCAGGAGACCATAGAGTAGCCTTCCAGTATCTGAAGGGGGCTACAGGAAGGCTGGGGAAGGACTATTGACAAGGTCTTGCAATGACAGGACAAAGGGCAATAGGTTTGAACTTGCAGAGGGGAGATTGAAAGTGGATGTTAGGAGGAAGTTGTTTGCAGTGAGGGTGGTGAGACACTGGCACAGGTTGCCCAGGGAGGTTGTGGCTGCTCCCTCCCTGGAGGTGTTCAAGGCCAGGTTGGACAAGGTCTTGAGTGACCTGTACTAGTGGGAGGTGTCCCTGCCTATGGCAGGGGGTTGGAACTAGATGACCTTTGAGGTCCCTTCCAACCTTACCATTCTATGATTCTATAAAATCATAGAATTATCAGGACCAGACTAGTTCCAATTCCCCTGCCAATGGCAGGGACACCTCACACTAGTTCAGGTTGCTCAGAGCCACATCCAGCCTGGCCTTAAAAACTTCTAGGGATGAGGCTTCCACCACCTCCCTGGGAAATCTGCTCTACTGTCTCACCACCCTCATGGGAAAGAACTTCTTTCTAACATGCAATCTCAATCTGCCCTCCTCTAGCTTGGATGCATTCCTCCCAGTCCTGTCACCACCCAACACCCTAACGAGTCCCTCCCCAGCTTTCTTGTAGCCCCCTTTAGATCCTGGAAGGACACAATAAGGCCTCCTCAGAGTCTTCTCCTCTACAAACCAAACAACCCCAACTCTCTCAGCCTGTCCCCACAGCAGAGCAGCTCAAGCCCTCTGATCATCCTTGTGGCCCTGGTCTGGACACCTTCCAGCACCTCCAGACCTTTCCTGTCCCAGGGACTCTGGAACTGAATGCAGTACTCCAGGTGGGGTCTCACCAGAGTGCAGCAGAGGGGGAGAATCACCTCCTTCAATGTGCTGCCCATGCTGCAATCCTGCAGAGCAGTAAAGGGGTTTGTGTTATCCTTGAGACTGTGCAGGCTCAATTAGTCCAGGAGAATACACAAGGAAGAACTCCAGGCCCTTGTGTAAGCGGCGCCTTCACAGAGTGCATCACTTTCAGCAGACAGATGGATATTTGGAGGCACAGAGAAGGCAAATGACTTGTGCAAAGTTACTTAGGAACATTTTTTTAAATGGCCACTGGTTCCAAAATTCTGAAATCTTTAGACAATAAAGATTTCAAATGTGCCATTGCCTAACAGCAGGTTGATTAAGAAAATATTCAGGAAAAAAAAGTGGTAAAGCAGCTGTATTGATATGGGAAATGAAATAATATTCTTCAGAGAGAACACCCCCAAGGTAGGTCAGGAATGGGCTAGCTCTTGGAAGGCAGTGAAGGACAAATGGCCCCTAGCAACAACTTGGAAGTTGAAAATCAATAGACTCATCTCCCAAAAGTACAAAGAAAGCATGGAGAAGAGCTGTGAGGGCATCTCTGGGGAATTAATGCTCTCTTCATAACTTTGGTACTTTGGCTACTGTAAGATCCTCAGACATTTGAAAATGTCTGCTGGTTCAACATCCAGATCACAGGATCCCAGGATGTTAGGGGTTGGAAGGGACCTCTGGAGACCTTCCAGTCCAACCCCTGCCAGAGCAGCACCAGAGAATCCAGCACAGGTCACACAGGAACACAGCCAGACAGAGCTGGAAAGGATCCAGAGAAGGAGACTCCACAAACTCTCTGGGCAGCCTGTGCCAGGGCTCTGGGACCCTCACAGTCAAGAACTTTTTCCTCGTGTTGAGCTGGAACTTGTTGAGCTGCAGTTTCCATCCCTTGCCCCTTGTCCTGTGCCAGGGCACAAGTGAGCAGAGGCTGTCCCTGTCCCTTCCTTCCTTCCCCCAGCCCTCAGCTATTGACAGACATTGCTCAGATCCCCTCTCAGCCTTCTCCTCTGCAGACTAAGCAGCCCCAGGGCTCTCAGCCTCTCCTCATCAGACAGTGCTCCAGTCCCTTCAGCATCCTTGTAGCCCTGCCTTGGACTCTCTCCAGTAGATCCCTGTCTCTCTTGAACTGGGGAGCCCAGATTTTACATTCTTTAGATCCCCTCTCAGTCTTCTCCTCTCCAAATCAGGATGGGTCCAGTTGGCAGCACTGAAAGTAGACATTACCTGGATGCTATCAGCAGCTCTGAAGAGACTCAGTACATTTGCTGTACCACCCAAAGAGACAGGACTTGGTGCCCTACCTATTGGTGCTAAGCCCAGCAGGCAGCTGCTGGCAGTAAGGCAGAAAGAATTCAGTGTTTACTCACTGTTCTGGAGTTTGCATCGGGCGGCTGGAGACGTAACTGCGGCACTCGTCGGGGGCAGCTGACACCTGCCCTTTGTCAGTGATGACACTTCCCACCTCAGACCTACACAGACAATAGAAATCATCAGCTCAGTCAAAGGCATGGCTCATCTCATGGTCACCACACAGATACATGGCATGGATACCAGCACTGCTGAGCAACTTTGAAGGTGCACCCTCTCTTTGGAAACCTCCTGCCTCTCTCTAGATCACTCATGAAAAAGGCATCAGCTCTTAGGAGCAAATCCAAGGGGTTTAGGAGGTTTCAACTTTCTTAATACCTCTGTCCAACATTTTACCATGACAAACCTCAAAGCAACAGAGAAAATTTCCTTTTTGATGATGAAGCACAATCAGGGTCAGATTTCTTCTGGGACTGGTTTTGTACAGCAGGGTTTGCCTATCAGATAAACAGCACTAAGGACGTGATGCACATTAAAAGCTATGTGCATAACCTGTTTTAGGACTGACATTCAGTCTGGAAAAGAGAAGGCTCCAAGGAGACCTTATTGTGGCTTTCCAGGATCTGAAATGGGCTACAAGAAAGCTGCTGAGGGACTTGTTAGGGTGTTGGTTAGTGATAGGACTGTGAAGAATGGATCCAAGCTAGAGGAAGGAAGATTGAGATTAGATGTTAGGTTGCCACAGGGAGGTGGTGGAAGCCTCATCCCTGGAAGTTTTTACAGCCAGGCTGGATATGGTTCTAGGCAACCTGATCTGGTGTGAGGTGTCCCTGGTCATGGCAGGGGGGTTGGGGCTGGATGATCCTTGGAGTCCCTTCCAGCCCTGACAGTTGTGTGATCCTGTGATTATCTCTCTTACTTCTTATAACATCCTACATCTGTGTTCAGTGCAAGTAGCCATGAAGCCATATGNGATTGGAACTGGCTGAGCTTTGAGGTCCCTTCCAACCTAAGCCATTCTGTGATTTAATGATTCTATAAATCAACCACTTGCCTTCTTCCTCCCAGACACCCACCTTTTGCTCCCGGAAGGTTTTGGCTCTTGCTCCGTTTCCTCTGTTTTTCTCCCAGGTATCAGCTTCTCGGCGCTGTCCAGGAGGGCACTAAGTGCCACCCTCCGAAACACATTCCCATGAGCCTCCTTGATGAACTGCACCAGCTGCCGGATGTCGCAGTACAGGCCCTGAGCAACAAGACATCATGCACAGGAAAGAGTTCAGTCTGCAGCAGGTGAAGGGGCAGTGAGAAGCAGCAGTTGGTGAGGTACTTCTGCAGGCTGTTACTCCTGCCGGCCCTCGCCCCATGCGCTGGCCCTGGACAGGGCTCTCTGGCTGGGATCAACAGCCAGGAACTCCTATTAGTGTGCTCAGAAGCAGCAGACAATGAGGAGCATTACTGTACTGGTGCATCCTCTGCAGTGGGCTGCAGCAGGTGTGTCAGAGACTGAAACAGCTGCAAGATGAAGAGGATGTCCAGAGGAGGGCAACGAAGATGATCAGAGGGCTGGAGGAGTGCTGCTATGAGGACAGGTTGAGAGAGTTGGGGCTCTGCAGCCTGGAGAAGAGAAGGCTTCCAGAAGACCTTAGAGTAGCCTTCCAGTATCTGATGGGGGCTACAGGAAGGCTGGGGAGGGACTACTGACAAGGTCTTGCAACGACAGGACAAGGGGCAATGGGTTTGAAATGGCAAAGAGGAGATTGAAACTGGATGTTAGGAGGAAGTTCTTTAGAGTGAGGGTGGTGAGACACTGGCACAGGTTGCCCAGGGAGGTTGTGGCTGCTCCCTCCCTGGAGGGGTTCAAGGCCAGGTTGGACGAGGCCTTGAGTGACCTGTTCTAGTGGGAGGGGTCCCTGCCTATGGCAGGGGTTTGGAACTAGATCATCCTTGAGGTCTCCTTCCAACCTTACCATTCTGTGATTCTATGAGGGAGCTGCAAAGAGGACTTAGAGCCTGTTTCATCCCATTCATCTAATCCATCATCTTAAAAGGCACGAGAAGCTAAATGGGGGAGGGTGCGTGGGGGTGTGAAATAGAGTGCAACGAAAGGCATATTTTGCTTCAAAATCAGTGGGTGTCTTGGGATTCTTCTTCCTCATTTTAGAGCTTTAAGTCATGGGGAGAGAAAGGAATGACTCACTCATTCCCCAGCCTACTCAAGGCTCTTATTAGTTCTGATCATTAATAGGCATTTATGATGTGATAATCCACCTCTGGATATGAGGGAAAGGAGGTGGAGAGAACAGCTCCACAGCACAGGATCTGTGAACTTTTCTGGAAGATCCTGGATCATTTTGAAAATTCCCAGCCAGGAATTGCACAGCCAGCTTGCAATTAAAAAAAGCACCCCCAAGAAATCACTGAACCAATAAAAGGCTCTTCAGGAGATGCTGAGCTCAGAGCTGCCTTTAGAGAGCAGTGCGACGCCAGGAAGCCCTCACCTGTGGGTTGCGCACTGAGCCCTTCCCACAGGCACAAATGATGATGCTCTGCTTAAAGCTAAGCTTCACTGTACACACATAGGCAGACCATTTGTGAGGAATATTGACCACAAACATTTACACTATGTGGTCCTAACCTAGCTCCAGCAATGGCACTTTTTTTTTCTGCAAACCACCACTGCTGAGAAGCATTCAAAAAACCAATAAGGCTTGGACACAGGCAGACTGCTGCGTCCAGACTACCTGCAGTGCTGCATCCAGCTCTGGAGCCCTCAACACAGGGAGGACATGGACTTGATGGAGACGGTCCAGACGAGAGCCACAAAAATGCTCAGGGGGTTGGAGCAGCTCTGCTATGAGGACAGGCTGAGGGAGCTGGAGGTGTTCAGCCTGGAGAAGAGAAGGCTCCAGGCAGACCTAACAGTGACCTGCCAGTACCTGAAGGGGCTACAAGAAGGCTACAGAGACTGTTTGCAAAGGCCTGCAGGGACAGGATGAGGGCAATGGCTTCAAAGTAGAGCAGAGCAGATTGAGACTGGATGTGAGGAACAAGTACTGCACCAGAAGGGTGCTGGAACACTGCAACAGGTTGCCCAGGGAGGTTGTTGGGGCCCCATCCCTGGAGATATTCAAGGCAAGGCTGGACAGGGCTGTAGGCAACCTGATCTAGTTGAGAATGTCCCTGCTGAGTGCAGAGGGGGCTGGACTGGATGAGCATTGGAGGTGCCTTCCAAGCCAGACCATTCTCTGGTTCTGTGATTCTACTCTGCTGGTTTAAAATATGACTGTGTTTTCCTTCTCCCTCTCCCTTCCCTTCATAGAGGACTACTGTCCCTTTAGCTGGACTTCAGTGCCTCCACGGTTCTGCTATATGGATGGAGCACAGCAGTGCTTCTCAGTTGCTTCCATGAAAAATCCTAATTCCTGGTAACAAAGGAGGTTGTTTGAGCCCAGCTGCTACATTCTGCACTGGTTTGGAAGCAGAGAGCTTATGTCACCCATTCTGCTGACTGCTCTGTGGAGACAGCACACAGGCAAACACCAGTAGAACTTGACTTGCCTCTGGCTGTTTGGGAAATGGAGTGTTTGTCTGACTCTGGGGACGACCTACCAAACTGCTGCTGCATAACTCACTCACTCTTTTACAGCTGGGCCAGATCCTTAAACAAGTAAACTGGCTTAATTTTGCTGAAAGTCAGTTGATGCTGATCTTGTTCTTTAATCCTTTGCTCCAGATTACGCTACTGAACTGCTCAGGAAAAAAATGCACAGAAGTTGCCTGAAGAAAAGTGGTTAGGAGGACAACTTTTACCCTGGCTAAGTCCCGAGGTTCCAAGGCAGACAGGCTAGGAGAGCATCACACTTTGATCACCTTTCAGTTAGGACTGTACAGCTTGCTACGTGCAAGGGATTTGGCTAAACTGAACTCATGTTTCACTGCCAAGCCTCACTGGTGACAGCCAAGTGAAAGGGTAAGGCTGCTAAGGTGACCTCCAATGCTTACCAGGTTCTCTGGGCTGTGCAGCTCATGTGTAGTGGAAGCGCAGCGAGTGATCAGCGACTTGAACATGGCACTCACGATAATGCCTTCCACACTCTGGGCTGTGGATTTGTTGTCCACCGTGGTGAAGTTATTTCCAAACCCAGCCTTGTCTGTGAAGTGCAAGCAAGCCCCCTTGTTAAGAGTGGTTTACAAACCGTGGCTTGAAGACACACGTAAAGGCATTCAGATACAAGAGGCAAAGGCAAGTCCCCACCTGATAGCCTGTGCTCGCTTCTTGCAATCCCATCCCACAAAACGAAAGCGGAAGGGGAGGGTGAAATAAATCAGGATGGAACACTTGTAGTTAAAAAAAGATGGAAAAGACTGGACCACTCTGAATCCCTTTTATCCACATCCCTCACTTAGCCATGTACAGAATCATGCCTAAAATTTGAACAGTAATTTTTTTTTTCCTATTTACTGTTTACTTTTTTTCCTATTGACTGTTCTAGAGGACAAGAGGTGTTTGATTAAGCAGGAAAAGGAAATCTTCTGAAGTACAGGAAGGCAGTTTTTGCGAGGTGCACAAGGAGAGCAAGCTGTCAGGAGTCATTAAAGCCCCACACCCTCCTAGGAACAACAAACAGCCTTATCAGGTGAGAGAAAAGGCTTTCAGAAGCTGCAGGAGATGCTGTGCTTCAAAGGCCCAGACAGGCAATCATTGCTGAACACCTCGGGGAACTTCCTCTGGGCATCTTACTCACAAAAGTTTGCTCTCTAATGCTTTTTGATGTTTTCTCTGAACTGCCTGGGATCAGAGGTAAGCTAACACACCAGAGAGGCTTCCGGAGTGCTTCAGGGGCGCACTGTAAACAGTGGCTGTTAACTGCTGCTGCACTCACAGAGCCCTAGAATCATTTTGGTTGCAAAGGACCCTTCCGATCACCGAGTCCAACCATGCATTGGAACAAACCACTGAGCCAGACCACTCAGTAACCAAGCATAAACAAAGATGAGTGCAGAGTCCTGCACCTGGGAAGGAAGAAGAAACTGCAGCAGTACAGGTCTGGAGGGGATCTGCTGGAGAGCAGCCCCACGGAGGAGGGCCTGGCAGTGCTGGTGGGCAGCAAGTTCTGCATGGGACAGCAATGTGCCCTGGTGGCCAAGGAGGTCAATGGCATCCTGGGGGGCATTGGGAAGAGTGTGCCCAGCAGATCCAGGAAGCTTCTCCTCCCTCTCTGCTCTGTCTTGGTNCAGGGAGGTTGTGGCTGCTCCCTCCCTGGAGGTATTCAAGGCCAGGTTGGACGAGGCCTTGAGTGACCTGTTCTAGTGGGAGGTGTCCCTGCCTGTGGCAGGGGGTTGGAACTAGATGATCTTTGAGGTCCCTTCCAACCTTACCATTCTATGATTCTATAATTCTGTTTCAGCCTTTTAGAATCACAGAGGATCCCTGCAGTGGGGAAGGAAACCAAGCATTCACTGTTAATTTTTCTCACCAACTCTGTTCCCCTGTGATATCAGGTGTCCTGGGTGATACCAGGTCACTAGATGATATCACTGGGTGGTCAAAGCAGTAGGCATACACTGGCTGAAGATGCTCTCTATATTCTGAGGGTAGTAATAACCTTTATCTTTTTTTTTTTCCTGTTTCAAAGGAAAAGAAAAGTGCTTGGCTTCTTGCTGATGGCACAGTTTAGAAACAGGCAAGTGTCAGTTTCTGATGCCAGCTGTACTTACTGTCAGTGACTGGCTCCATGCAGAATCCCAGCAAAGCATGCAGGAAATCCACCACATTATTGAGAGAATCTCTGTTCACATAATCCCTCATGGTCTGTCGGAACTGCATCTTATCCAGTTTGTACAGCTTTGTCAGGCAGTTCTGAGCCTGCAATGACATCCAGCACAGCACAGCACAGCTTCAAGTCTCTGCTCTTGCTCTGACAGTGCTCTGCTCTGTTGTCTAATGTAACCTCCTCTAGGAGGGAAGAGGTGCAGGTCCTGTACCAGAAGATAGGTTCTTACTGGATTCAGAGGTGAAATTCAGCCTCAGGAGACAGTGCACCAGTATGGGTGTCACTGTTAAGAGGTGGTGGTGAAGTCACTGCCAGCCAGGTCTGGAGGCCTCTCCTCCTCTCTTCAACCCCATGGTGGAGTCTGAATATGACTGAAGGAGCAATGTACCACCTCAGCCAAGGCTTACTGCCTGGCTGAAACAGGTTCTCAGCCTCAGGCATCTGATTTTCAGCCTCTGGCTCAGACCCAACCCACTTGGTGCACCTGTGCCCAGTGATCAATTTCCGTTATGCAAAACATTAGTTTTTTATTTAAAAGCTATTAATTAATTATCACCTTGCTATCACAAAAGCACCCATCCTAAAGGGACCTCATGCAGGCTGGAATTAAAGAATCAGAAACATCTACTCTCAGGGAAACACAAACCCTCGTGCTATCTGCTATAGGGCACTTAACTTCCCAACTCCCACATGGGACTGTCCATGCAATCAACACAAATGGTGCATGCAAAGCAGTTTGGCCAGACAAACACACAGAAAATGCAACAGACTTAGATGCATAGGAAAGTCTCCTCTCATAAAGACCTCAGGTCAATGAGTCTGTGAAGACCCTTGGCTCCAAGAGACCTAAATTCATTTATGCTTAATGTTATGCATAGGCCTAAATGTTCTGTTCTGACCCAGTAGAAACACGACCTTCGATTGCCACACAACATGAATGCCTACCCAACATCTTGATGAGTATGGTGTGTGTTCAGCCAGTGCTCTGTCCACAACCTTTCTCCTGTTGCTCTCTCACACCCCATCCTGTCCTATTATGTCCAGAATCAATGCTGCTGCTGCAGTCTGCATGGCACCAGAGAGTCTGGCTGACAGAGGAATGCTGCATGATACAGAAGGCAGCCACTCCACCTGTGAGCCACCTAGCTCATTTCCCATGACTCTGTTGGCATGGCTTAGACTATCCAAAGCTGTGTAGAAACACAGAGTATGGGCACAGAGTAAATTCTGCTCTCAGTCATCAAAAATGCTCCCTGCTGCAAAGACAGAAGGTGAGAAGGGGGCGTGTGCTGGAGAAAGCCTTTGAAAGGCTCCCACTTCACAGGGCATTGGACAGATCTCAAGAAGCCAGACTCTGCTGGACAAAGTCAGATATTTGGGCTACATCCTGGGCCCTTTGCAGGGCTTTAGCCTGAGCAGAACCAAAAATGTAAGGAATCGACAGTGCTCACCCACACTGCCCTTCAGCAGGGCAGGAGTCTTTTCCTTCCTTGTAGCACACTGACATGCCTGCAAGCACAGTGCACTCCAACCAGGAGCTGATGGAGCAGCCCAGCAGCAACCAGTCCTAATAATCACCATTAGGGAAGGAGGACACAACTACACTTTACACTTCTGAATTGAGACATGCAACCCCAAACAGCTGCACCTCTCGTAAACAGCATACTCTGTTGGGCTACCATCAGTGTGAGAAATCACTTACACCAGCTCACACAGGGGATTAGCTCCCACCAACTTGTCCCTTCCCAGACAACCCACCCATTGGGGTGGTCAAAAGCACCCTGGGCCTCAGGTATGCTCTTACCAAGCCCCGGGGCTCGCTGGAAGGGAAGAGGACAGCTGCAAATCTGCTACGGCTGGGCTGCAACACAGGCTGTGAGCTGGGGCAGACAGCAACACATTGACTGCCACTACAGAGAAAGCTACAGAGGGGGCAGACAGGAATCTCAGCAGCTGATGTCAAGAGTACAGGGGGGACACTGTAATGAGCTTTAATTCTCTTACATTCTCCCGGAATACCTGGTGTCTCAGGCGGTCTCCAGAGAGCCCTCGGTGTCCTTCTCCACAGCCATAGGCACAGCCCAGCGACTTGACAATTTTGATCAGCATTGTGAGTGCCAGCCTATGGGTGCTGACAGATGGGCCTTCATCCTGGGGGGCACAGAGGGAAAGCTGCTGTGAAACCCTGGCACAACCACTTGTAACGAGTTGCTCTAACTTGCTCTCCTTTCAGATACTCCATCACTGAGTTGCTACTCTTGAAATGTTTACTTCAATGATTTTCCAAGTGCAGGGACCAGCCCTCTCCCTTTCAGCTCCTCTCCAAAAGCGGTGCTGCAAATGTGAAGCCCACTCTGTACTGCCGCAAATACCGCTCAGCACTTAATTCAAACGATTCTGCCTGGCAAACAGAGAGCTGACCTGCTTGGGCAGAAAAACATCTCTTTAAAATGTCTTAGGCATTGTGCTACTATAAGCTGCAACCTTGGAGGTCAGCATCTCTTGGGTAATTCTCACAGCAGGACTGAAAAAAACAATGACTCCCATCAAAGAAAACAGCCTGTGCTCAGACACTGCATTTTGGCTTTCCTTACAGGCTATGAATAACAAACCTGAACAAAAATTCCTTTTGTGATGCCTTAGAGCACCTTGACAAGATGTTGAAAATGTCAGTGCAAGGCTCACAAACTCCTTTTGGCACCTCCTTCACTGCAGCAGTTGCAGTGCCGGAGTTCCCAGCCACCTTCCTTCAGTGGAACCCCAAGTGAGGCACAGAGCAAACCCCAATGAGTTCGTTGTCATCATGGTGCAAAATTAAGGAGGGCAAACAGAAGGGCAGTGGCACACAACAGGCAGAGGCAACCCTAGCAGAGCTCACAGGGCATGCAGGAGCTGCATCGAGGGAAGCAGGACAAACCTTTTCTTGTTTTTTGTCGTTCTTCTCATACGGCCCTCCTCCTCCTCCTCCACCACCTCCATCACTTCCACCTCCACCTCCTCCACCACTTCCACCACCTCCTTCTTCTCCTCCGTCTCCAGCTCCACTAACCACAGAAGGCCCAAACCCACAGGTTGAGCCACTTGAAGCAGCCCCTTTGAGCTGGAAGGATCCTTCGCTCGGTCTCTTTTCGGGGGCTTCATTTTCCTTATTCTCACTCTTCCTCCGAACCTTTTCCACGCAGGGCACCACACCAAGCTGAAGTAAGCACTCCACAATGTTCAGAGCCACGTCGCAAATCCGGGAACTGATGTCATGGTTCAGGACCAAGTAAACAGCCTTAAGGATGACCTGGGAGAGTCAAACAGATCNAAACAGTGGTTTTAAAGTCAGGCCTATTTTCTCCCCTAGTACTATTTAGTGCCTGGAAGTTCTAGTCAGAGACTCGTGATAGCAGGCACAGTACAGACTGGGGACGAAGAACACACAACCCTCAACCCCAAGAGCTTACAATCTAGGTGTAAGACAAGTAACCACAGGCTGAGCACAGTCAGGCAGAAAAGGAAACCATGGGATGATGTCTTGTGGCCTGAGGACAGTGCTTCAGTGCATCAGGAGCTGCCAGGTCATTAAGGGGAATGCAGAAAAGGTGAGCTTTAAGATGCTGCTGAGTTTGCTAGGGAAGGAGGTGCATGCCCCAGGGATACATCCATTCTATAATACCCCTTCAGAGCTGATGTGTGCAGCCCACATGCACATGCACTCCTGGCAAGGAGTAACAGGAGTTGCAGTGTCTCGGAGGAGACTTTGAGGATACGCACAAATGTGTCTGACTGACCTTTAGGTACTGCTGAGAGAAGTCATACAAAGAGGTGGAGGAAAAGCCCATCACCACCCTGACCTCAACAGGACAGCTACAGTGACAGCAGAGGGGCCTGGCTTTCCTCTTGCCTTGCCAATTACCGAGAGATCCAGCATGCCGTTCTTGTGCACAAAGTTGTTGGTGCCATCGATGTGATCTGTGTCCTCCAGGCAGCTGTAATTGATGCAGGAGTCTGTCAGGCTCCGGGGCAGGTTGGCACATGCCAGAGGCTCGTGGGGCATCTCGGGGATGGGGACCTGGTTGCAAAGCTTCCTCATGTGCTCGCTGAAGAAATCGGCGTAGCCCACGTTGAAGGAGGCCAGGGTGGTGTTGAAGGTTGCCACAGTGATGGTGGAGATCTGGGACCGCACTGCAGGGAGGAAAAGGGCTGCCTGTAACTCTCTGTCTCTGCAGCTACACATGAAAAACGGAGGCTGTGCTCATTTGAAGGAAGGAGCAGCTCTTACTGGAGCTGGTGATGCCCAAAGACAAGCCAGGCTCCTGATCCCTGCCCTGGGTACAGGGATGAAAGCACAGACTCCTTTTTCTCTTGAAGCCAGTGTGAATTAGAAGGACCCAAGCCCACTCTAACAGTACAGCTGCAGCACAGCTGAAGCTGACCTCAGTTAATTGGGCAATTAAGCAGATCAGGTTGCTCAGCCAGCCCGAATCTAATCTGAAAGAGGGATTAGATTTTAGCTGTCTTTGCTCCCTGCATTGGTCCACTACCTGGTCTTAAAAGCAACAAGGAAAAGAGGAACAACTTTGCAGCTGGATGCAGGAGTAGAGCAACAGCCGTGCCAAAGTGGAACAACTTTCAGTCACTCCAGTCTGAAATATTTCACAACAGCAGGTGAAAAAAAAAAAAAAAAGGAACAGCAAGTGAAAAAAAAAATGGAGCAGCATGTTCCTAACAGGACCTGTGCTAGTCTAAACCATCTCCCACAAGCAAAGATGACTGATGAGAAAGGCAGTGTGGTGTGTAAGCTCAGAGTGCCCAGAGAAAGGACACTGTGACAGAGCCCAGCTTTGCTTTACATGGCTGAGCTTGGGCAGTGACAGCACTTTGGCTGCCTGGGCCCTTTTCTATCAGGGCTTCACCATGGCTCTGCAGCTCAGGCCACAATGTTGGCACTTCCCCACGCTTACTGCTCTATAATTAGGTGTACACACCCTGCAGTGTAGAAAGGCTCTGTGTTTCCCACAGTGCTGCCTGGACCACCTTCTGCCAGACAGCACAGCACCAGGGTTGTGGAACGAGAAAGAAACTTTAGGTGAGGCTATTTGATGTGTTTTAATTAATACACTAGCACACATCTAGCAGCCACCTAATCACCTCCAAGCACTGACTCAGCAATGGCCTGGTTCTAGCATCCATTCAGTGAGACTTGGGCAGGCTGAGAGCTGGGCAGAGGGGAACCAAATGAGGTCTGACAAGGATGAGTGCAGAGTCCTGCACCTGGGAAGGAAGAAGAAACTGCAGCAGTACAGGTCTGGAGGGGATCTGCTAGAGAGCAGCCCCACGGAGGAGGACCTGGCAGTGCTGGTGGGCAGCAAGTTCTGCATGGGACAGCAATGTGCCCTGGTGGCCAAGGAGGCCAATGGCATCCTGGGGGGCATCGGGAAGAGTGTGCCCAGCAGATCCAGAGAGGTTCTCTTCTCTTCTCTCTCTCTACTCTGCCCAGCTGAAGTGTGTCCCGTGGAAGGAATGCAGGTTGGGAAGACAGACTCCCAAAATTCATCCAGAAGAAGAGCTTTGCTCTGGAGCCACAGAGCAGAGTGGCAGGAGATGTGCCCACAGTGGATTACAGCTGATGCAAATCCATCCCCTCTCAGCCTGTTCAGACCTGATGTGTTACAAGCAGGGATTTTTGAGGGCTCCAATGCTACAGCTGTGCTGCCTGGCAGACTGTGCCCTGCTCCACGGGGTGTGTGGCATCCTGTCCTCTCAGCAAGGTTTAAGTGTGTACTTGTCACAAGTGAGACCCAGTCTGTATGATCAAGTTTTGCCAGGAGGGAGAAAACAAAATCACTGTGTTTAGGCAGTAGGAGCAGTGCCAGCAGAGTGCTGTAGTGGAGACCGCTCTGCCGACAGAAGATAGCCTCTCTCTGCTTTAACGTTACCTGACAGAGGTGGTGCTGTCCTGCCAACAGAAGGAGTCTTCCTTCTGGAGCAGGCATACTCCCATCTCCCCCACTGTGGTCACACCGGCATTGCTATTTCTGAAAAGGCCTCTGAGATAGGTGAACCCCAGGGACACTGAGTACATTCCAAAGCCAAGCTTTAATTTGGAAACAGAAGAATTTTAAAAAGTCTGACTCTCAGCACAATCCAGTAGCCATGGACTGCANAAGCTGTAGTGGAGGAGATTCCATGTGAACATGAGGAAAGGTCTTGCAATGACAGGACAAGGGGCAATGGGTTTAAACTGGCAGATGGGAGATTGAAACTGGATGTTAGGAGGAAGTTCTTTACAGTGAAGGTGGTGAGACAGTGGCACAGGTTGCCCAGGGAGGTGTTCAGGACCAGGTTGGACAAGGCCTTGAGTGACCTGTACTAGTGGGAGGTGTCCCTGCCTATGGCAGGGAGTTCGAACTAGATGAGCTTTGAGGTCCCTTCCAACCTTACCATTCTATGATTCTATGATAATTTTTTGGACAGACTGCACCAGCTGTACATGAAAAGTTTGAAACACAAAACAGAAAAACCTAAAGAAAAAGAAAGAAGGACAAACCAGTCAAACAGTCAGGGATGGCAACAGAAGCACCTCCTCAGCTTCCTGGAGCTGATATTTCAAGGGAGGATTTCTTTGCTGCTGTGTGAACTTTACCTTCCTTGACAGTGTTTTCCCCGTGGCTGTTGGAGTGGTCGGGCAGCTCCGAGACCAGCGTGTGGTGGGAGTGCGAATGCCTGGCACTCAGGCTCTCCATCTCCGTGGCTGTGTCAGAGCTCCCTCGCCTAGTAAACTTTCCTAGGGGCAAGACAAGACATGGACAATTGAGTTTACACCATCTGAGAGCTGCCTGGAGGCAAAAGACAGTAGGTGAGGTTAGAAACTGAAGGATTGGTGTCCACAGAAGTCAAAGCCTTCCAGGACCTTGTGAAGCAGAACCAAACATGTTTATAAATATATAAAGAGTGAGTGCCAGGAGGCTGGAACCAGGCTCTGCTGGGTGATGCCCAGTGACAGCACAAGGGGAAGCTGAGGCATAGGAAGCTCCATGGAAACATGAGGAGGAATTTTTTCCTGTGAGGGTGACAGAGCCCTGGAACAGACTGCTCAAGGAGGTTGTGGAGTCTCCCTCTCTGGAGATATTCAAAACCCACCTGGATGTGTTCCTGTGTGATCTGCTCTGAGTGACCCTGCTCTGGCAGGGGGGTCAGACTGGATAAGCTTTAGAGGTTCACTCCCAGCCCCTGGCACTCTGTGATAATGCATTTTTCTGTATTTAAATGTTCCTGGATGCTGGACTGTTGCCTTTGCTTCCTTCCTTTCCCATCACTCACCACATCAGCTGATTGCACATTCAACTTTCTGTTTCATTTCACATTCAGTTTTGGGTGGATATAGTCAGCCACCTCAATCATGTATGTGTCCTCAGTGATCAGGAATAAATAATTCTCCTTTGTGTTAATCTGTTCAGTTGTAAGCTGAAGTTTCACAGTCTACATGAAAAGGTTATGCGAAGGGCAAGGACACACAGGCTACAGCAGCTGGCAGAACTACTACAAGAAGAGGAGATTCAAACCAAAACGAGTGGTGTTTTGAACAGATAGTGATGCACCAACCGCTTAGTCCCCTCACAGCTTGCCCCTCAACGACCCACACCAATTACACAATGCCACGAGAGTTTGCATCTTGGCAGTTCTGGCCAGCTGCTTGGGGCAACAGCTTGTCCCTTAAGGATTTGGACCAATTGCTTTGCAATGGGCTAACCTAAACAACCTGTTTGGAAGGGTATATAAATGCATGTTCATATTGAATAAATTGGCATTGCTTGGATCATATTGACCAGCCCAGACAGCCAACCGGGTCCTGGGCTGCAGCAAGAGCAGCATGGCCAGCAGGGCAAGGAAGGTGATTCTGCCCTTTTGCTCTGCTCTCCTCAGATCCCATCTGGAGTACTGTGTGCAGTTCTGGAGCCCCCAGCACAGGAAGGACATGGAACTGTTGGAGCGGGTCCAGAGGAGGGCCACAAAGATGCTCAGAGGGCTGCAGCAGCTCTGCTGTGAGGACAGGCTGAGAGAGTTGGGGCTCTGCAGCCTGGAGAAGAGAAGGCTTCCAGGAGACCTTAGAGTAGCCTTCCAGTATCTGAAGGGGGCTACAGGAAGGCTGGGGAGGGACTATTGACAAGGTCTTGCAATGACAGGATAAGGGGCAATGGGTTTGAACTGGCAGAGGGGAGATTGAAACTGGATGTTAGGAGGAAGTTGTTTGCAGTGAGGGTGGTGAGACACTGGCACAGGTTGCCCAGGGAGGTTGTGGCTGCTCCCTCCCTGGAGGTGTTCAAGGCCAGGTTGGAGGAGGCCTTGAGTGACCTGTGCTAGTGGGAGGTGTCCCTGCCTATGGCAGGGGGTTGGAACTAGGTGATCCTTGAGGTCCCTTCCAACCTTACCATTCTATGATTCTATGATCTGCATGTGGCTCTGTCCAGAAGCTCTCCACAAAGAAGTCCCTACACCTGCGTGGTGAGGACAGGAAGGAGACAGAAGGCAGGGTGGAAGCAGCAGCAGCTCACCTAATATGGTGGTTTGCCATCCTCCCCTTTCCATGCCACGCCGGTCCTCTCCAATGCCGGAGAAGCTGCCAAAGGAGAAAGTGCTGCGGGTGGGTGAGACGTCCAAGTGGTCCTCGTGCAGGAGGAAGGGCACCCCCATCCTGCGCTGCCGCTTCTTCCCGGCGTGGTGGAACGGAATCGAGCCCTTGCGCTCCCGCTCCCGGTCCTCCTTGCGGCTCTTGAACTGCAGGAGAAGGAGAGCAGGCAGAGGCTTTCAGGGATGGCAAACTACTCTGTGAGGGGGAAAGACAAGCACGGATGTGTGGCCCAAGCATACCCTTCCGCTGCCAGCTTTTTTTCTTGGCCATTTACTCTGACAGCAACAATCTGCACCCTGGGACCATATGAGTATTTGAAGGGACTCAGTCTTGCTCCAGGCTGGGATGGATGCCCTGGAGCAACTTTCTGACATTTTCTGATCATGAGTGAGATTTAGAGAATCCACAAAACTCTGCCAAGTATCTTGGCTGGTTGCAAACCCAGAGGTTCATGAGGTAAAAAACATTGAAAAGGCTGAGGGAGCTGGGGATCTTTAGCTTAGAGAGGAGGAGCCTGAGAGGTGACCTCAGGCATGTCTATCAAGATGTGCAGGGCAGTGCCAGCAGGACAGAGCCAGGCTCTGCTCAGGGATGTCCAATGACAGGACAAGGGGCAGTGGGTGCAAGCTGGAGCAGAGGAGGTTCTACATGAACACAAGGAAAAATTTTTTCACTGTGAGGGTGACAAAACACTGGAGCAGGCTGCCCAGAGAGGCTGTGGAGTCTCCCTCTCTGGGTACATTCAAAACCCACACAGGATGTGTTCCTGTGTGACCTGCTCTAGGTGATCCTGCCAAGGTTGGACTGGATGAGCTTTCAAGGTCACTTCCAATCCCTAATGATCTGTGATTGAGTGATTGGAGGAACTCACTGAATTAGCTGCAACTACAGTGAGTACTGGCACTTAAAAATTATCACTGTTGTGGTCTGGAGTGTAAAAATGAAACTGACCACTGTTGGAATGGTCAGTTTTAGCAGGACAGCTCCTCCAGTACTCACTATCATGTCTGGAATGGGCACATAAAGCCCCATGGAATCATTTACAATTAGAAGGGATGTCAGTCTCACCTGTGGTATGAACATCTAAGTCCAAGCAGACCTTCACCTGCTTCTTAGCAGGACAGTGAGATCCTGAATCTCACAGGTAAATTAAAGTCAAATTTTCTCCCACTCACCTTTTTGAAGATGTTCATCCCCAGGTCTGTGGACAGATCTGGAACTGCTGCTCTGCGCAAGTTGGTCAGCGAAACCTTGGAGAATGCCTCTGCGCTCAGTGATTTTTCTTCCTCATTGCACTTCATGGTGAGATCCTGCAAATCCCAAATGAAGACAAGCACAAGGAGAAGCAGAGGCTGCTCAGCTTGAAAGAAAAAAGAGCTGCTTCTAAGAGCTGCTATATGAGCACTGCAGGGGAGACCTCCAATGCATTACCCTCCCTGGAGGTGCTCAAGGCCAGGTTGGACGAGGCCTTGAGTGACCTGTTCTAGTGGGAGGTGTCCCTGCCTATGGCAGGGGGTTGGAACTAGATGATCTTTGAGGTCCCTTCCAACCTTACCATTCTATGATTCTATGATTACACAAAACACTACTGACACAGCTAAAGAAAAACAAACAAACAGAGAAACTAATTGGGAAATTCCCGGGATTAATGACCTTGTCCAACATTTCTGAAACCACAGAAAAAAAAGTACAGCTGCCACAGAAAGCCTCAGGCCTTGCTGTCAGTGTGGTGTAGTGGCATGGAAGAGCATAGAATTATAGAATCACCCAGGTTGGAAGGGACCTCCATCCCAGTCCAACCCCCCCTACAGCTAGCAGGGATAGCTTCAACTAGATCAGGTTGCCCACAGCCCTGTTCAGCCTCACCTTGAAGATCTCCAGGGATGGGCCTCACCTCCCTGGGCAACCTGTTGCAGTGTTCCAGCAGCCTGCTGGTGCAGAATTTGTTCCTCACATCCAGTCTCAATCTCTCTGCTCTAGTTTGAAGCCATTGCCCTCATCCTGTCCCTGCAGCCCTTTCCAAACAGTCTCTCTGCAGCCTTCTTGTAGCCCCTTCAGGTACTGGCAGGTCACTATTAGGTCTGCCTGGAGCCTTCTCTTCTCCAGGCTGAACACCTCCAGCTCCTTCAGCCTGTCCTTGTGGCAGAGCTGCTTCAGCCCCATGATCATCTTCATGGCCTCCTCTGGACTCTCTCCATCAGGTCCATGTCCTTCCTGCGTTGAGGGCTCCGGAGCCAGACTCTGCTCTACTCTGCTCTGACTCAAACCCATGGTATGCCTCTGGGCAGCCTGAGGCCTTGGTTTCCATCTCTGAGCAATCACAATGGCTACCCTTTATGAAGAGTGCTATTTAAGAACCAGAGGAATACATTCTCAGCAACGTATGCCTTTAAATATGTATTTTGGATCCCAGCTGCAATAAGCAGCATTGTCCCTCCAAGACACCTGATTTGCAAAAGTCTTATGTACTCACTCAGCCAACCTAAGGCTTCTACATCAGCCAGTGCCCTCCACTTGTGATAGCAGTGCTGCAAGATCTGCCCACCACAGCTCTCCTCCAGTCTGTGGAAGCCCTGCAGCCACGGCACGGCCATGCCCCTGCACGCCCAGAGCCTGGGGAGGAGTTCGCCCTGCTACCAGCAGAGGGCACAACACTGCCGCGCCCAGCGAAACGCACCACAGTGCCTGCCGGACGCTACAAAGGGTGGCAGCAGCTCAGCTCCTGACCATCTGCTCCCATTAAAGAGCCGATGCCACTTTTCATGAGATGTTTGCGCAGCTGACCGGACGAAATGCCCTCAGGATAATTTTCTTCTGCCTAAATATCAGCTTGTTTACAATGGAGCTGCTTTGGAACTTGCTCCCCCATCAGAAAGGTTCTGCTAAACAGCTGAGTCATGATGAAATACCCCTCTTCAGGTCCATCAGAAGCAGTCAGTATGCTAGTGACAGATGAAGTCATTTCTACAGGAGATTTAGCTTCTGGCTAGCAAGCAAATACCACCCAAGTGTGCATAGGAAGGTCCAGCAGAAGCTGATGACCATCTCTGCAACAGAAGTCTTGGGGTGCAGTTGCAGTGTTTACAGAAGTGTATGGAAAGGTTCATCTGAGGAGTGACCTCTAAAATCCAAGAGAGGACAACTCAGGAGTCAGCTCTGGGTGCTCCCAGCAGTGAGGGAGGCCACAAGGACTCAGTACAGCTTGGTTCTTAGCCTTTACAGCTCCCTGGCCTCTTCTGGATGGAAAACATCATACCAAGTTATTCTGGATTTCCTACCTTTGCCCATTAGTTACTAAGTTAGTTTTTCATTAGGTGGCTTACAGTCACCAAAAGGATGTAGTAAGGCTCAGAGCGTGCTGTGCCACAAGCCATACATGCAGCAAGATGCAGTCACAGCTCTGAACTCTGCTTGGAGTAATGTGGTGGGTTGAAGTTACTCCCAAAATAAATCACCAGGCTAGCTCAGAAGGTTTGGAAGCAAGACGAAGGTATATTTACAAAAGCAAACTAAAATCTAGAAGTATAAGATGCAATGAATATGTACAAAATGTATTCACACATATTTACAATTCAGAAACACCCCTTGAATTATTCCCCACCCCTCTGGACAAGCCCGGAGGGGCTACCAGCAACTTCCTTCTTCCCCTCCTTCCCTTCCCTTTCCTTCCCAGTACCTCTCTCACACAATATGCCAGCAGAAGGTCAGGGAAGAGACAAGGGAATAATGCAAAGAAGAATCACAGAGAGAAGAATGGAGAAGGAAAGGAGGGGAGGGAGGGGAATAGTTAAGCAGTAAACTCGATCCTAGTCAGCAAGAGAAAGGAATGGTACAGACTTATTATTTTTCCTTTGTATCCAATCCTCTATTTTATTTACCTTTCATTATTTTCTACTCCATGCCTCTGAAATTTTCCCATTCCTGTTCATAACTAAGACACTAAGCTAAGGTATTAATAGGTACCAAGAGAAAAAAACACCAGCAAAGGAAATGCCAGCATCACCTTAAACCTCCAGTGCAGTATGTGATGTGTTATCAACCTGACACTCCTGCCCAAGGCTGACTTAAAAATCACACAATCACAGAATTAATCAGGTTGGAAAAGACCTCGGAGATGATGAAGCCCAACCTATCACCCAACACCATCTAATCAGTTAAACCATGGCACCAAGTGCCACATCCAGCCTCTTTTTAAACACCTCCAGGGACGGTGACTCCACCACCTCCCCAGGCAGCCCATTCCAATGCCAATCACTCCTTCTGTGAAGAACTTCCTCCTAACATCCAGGCTGAACCTGCCCTGGAGCAGCTGTTCTGTGCAGACTATTGTGGCAATTGTGGTACACAGAAGATAGGTAAGAAAGTAAAATTGTTTTGGGGCCTGCAACTGCCAGATGCTGTTGTTTCTGTTTCCTGCAGCCTTCCTTTTGCAGGCTTTATGGCTCCCAGCTCATTAGCAGTTCTCTCACCTCGCAAGACATGACTGGCACTGGAGACTCTTGGCTCTCTGTCAGCACTGCAGCCAGCACTGCAGCTGCATTGGGCTCTTGCTCAATTTAACTTTTGGGGTTTTGCCTTTGTAATGTTAGCACAAGACTGTAGAGGTTTGTGAACCTCTGAGGTTTCTTTTCCTAGACCTGTCCTCACTCTGAATTCCCTGCTTATAGGGCACAGGATCCCAGGATGTCAGGGGTTGGAAGGGACCTCTGGAGAGCTTCCAGCCCAACCCCTCTGCCAGAGCAGGAGCAGAGAATCCAGCACAGGACACACAGGAACACGTCCAGACAGGGCTGGAAAGGCTCCAGAGAAGGAGACTCCACAACCTCTCTGGGCAGCCTGTGCCAGGGCTCTGGGACCCTCACAGTCAAAATGATCTTCCCATGTTGAGGTGGAACTTGCTGTGCTGCAGTTTGCATCCACTACTCCTTGTCCTATGGCAGGGCACAACAGAGAAGAGTCTGTCTCCTCCCTCTTGACACTCAGATATTTATAAACACTGATTAGATCTCCTCTAAAGTCTCATCTTCACCAGAGCAAAAAGCCTCAGGGCTCTCAGCCTCTCCTTGTCAGCAGTGCTCCAGTCCCCTCAGCATCCTTGTAGCCCTCCCTTGAACTCTCTCCAGCAGATCCCTGTCCCTCTTGAACTGGGGAGCCCAGAACTGGATGCAATATTCCAGGCAGGGGCTCACCAGGGCAGAGCAGAGGGGCAGGAGAGTCTCCCTGGATCTGCTGGACACACTTCTCAATGCCCCCCAGGGTATCACTGGCCTCCTTGGCCATGAGGGCACATTGCTGTCCCAAAAAACCAGGTGCAAGGCAGGTTTGCTTTATCAGGTGCTGCCAGGTCTGAAATATGTTTAGACTGAGATCAGTTCCTAGAGGAAGGCAGTGTTCATTTTAGTCATGTTCCATTCACTGTCCCTTTTCCTGTCCTGGCAAAGCTGCACCCAATCTTTTCCTACCTTGCTGTTCAGCTTACTGGACAGTACACGAAGGATGTTTCTCATGTGCTTGACCCCAAGCTTACGTTTGAAATGTGATGTCAAGCACCCAGGAACCAACAAGAGGTGAGAGTACTGCTGAGGCTTAGCAGATGCAGCAATCTGCCCTGAGAAGCTGCAGAACCATAGAAAGAATGTGGCTTTACCAGAAAAATCTCCTTGTCCCTGATGCAATTTGTAAAGTGGCAGGCAAAAACTGACTACATCTATCCTGCTGAAACACAGAGTCCTGATCGTTTTGAGGAGTCCTTGACCAACCTTCGAGCAGAAATTATGACATTGTGTTAGGAATCTAGACCCAAAAAATCAAGCTTTAAGCACATCCCTGTGCCAGATGAGCTTGTAAATTCTTAGCATACAACCCCTTGTGTCGACGGCCCTGGAGGTGGCATTATCTCCTCTAGCAGAGAGCCCCAAGGGATGAGACTCAGAAATTAACAGCAGCATTCTGGTCCTGCAGTTGATGGGGATGAAACAGAGCCTAGGGAAACAGATTTCAGTCTGTAAATAAGTGGAGCATGAGCTGGAAGTTTTGCTGCATGGAAGACCTCTTCACCTCCTCTACCACAGCTGTTCTGTGTAATAAACTGGCAATGTTTCTAAGCAAGATTCCAATTTGATGAAGTAGAGCAAAAACACCTAGGACTGACACAGGGGTTACCAAAAGCAATCAAGCCTGGCCCTGGAGGGAAAGAATGCCCTGGACAGAGTCCTCACACTAGCAGCTAGAAAGCACCCAGTGGAATTGCCAAATGGATTTAGCAGAAAATTGTTAGGGAAGAGCAACTGAGTAAAAAAATCTTCTACAAGAGAAAGAGCCTGGAGAAGCAAGAAATGGCCACGTGTGTGAAAGGAGGGAACCGTGGCACTGCGCAGTGAGAAAAGCCAGCACAGCTCTAGTGCAAGCAGTGCCAGTGGAGGAGAACTCCACTGCAGCTGCTGCTCTACTGAGCAGCACTGCCTGCACTCCCTCTTGCCCTGGCAGTTGCATTGGCTGCTGCGAGCAAGGGCAAAGGGACAGGACAGGCATAGAAAGAGTGAGCCACAGCAATGGCAGCAGCTTCCCATTCTCCCTCCAGGAGAGGATATTAAGGAGGATTTTCTGTACATGCACAACAATGCCATAAAATCCCCATGCAAAGGTAGATTAAGACTGAAGAGTAATTCAGAGGTATCTCAGGCATTTACAGGGATGAAGCAGGCAACATTTTCTAGAAATGGCACTAAAGGATAACAGAGCTTTAAAAATGCTGCTGCTGAGCCCTTAAAACCACAAGTAAACACCTGCCGTCGTAAACATCAGAAGCACAGCTCTAAAACCCCAAGATTTAAACCTAGCAATATTCATATTTACATTGTTTGTGCTTGTCTCCTGGCTTATGAGCATCCCCAAGTGATGCCCAGTGACAGGACAAGAGCAATGGTGGAACCTGAGGCACAGGAAGTTCCATGTGAACCTCAGAAGGAATTTTTATCCCTGTGAGGCTGACAGAACCCTGGAACAGCCTGCCCAGGGGGTTATGGAGTCTCTTTCTCTTGAGTTATTCAAAACCTGCCTGGATGTGTTCCTGTGTGATCTGCTCTCTGGAGAGGGTTGGACTGGATGAGCTTTTAAGGTCCCTTCCAGCTCCTGACGTTCTGTGACTGTGATCTGGGCTGTATAGAAAAAAAAAGATTCCATGCTTTTCCTTTATAAAATTATAGGTCAAACCCTGCCAGAGCTCCACAATCCTGAAAGCAAAGATAAAAAAAAAAAAAAA
>WBNM01021529.1:5235-18422 GCA_013399055.1 Ramphastos sulfuratus | reverse complement strand
TCTTGTAACATAAACTGTGGCTTGTGCCAGCCTGGGGTGTGCAGGATTGATGGAGCCATCCTGCCTGCACCCAGCGCTGTAATAAATATACCTACTGCAGAACTCTGCAGGAGTTTTGGGGTTCATTTTGCAAGTCACATTGCTTCCTGGTCACTCTGCAGGGACGGGATCAGTATCTGAGCCTAAGCAACCTCTCCTGCTCCCCTGTAGGCTCCAGAGGCAAACCTCAGGCACACGACAGCCCGAGGCAAGGCCTGCTCTGCTCAAAACACATTTGTCGCTAAAGTCCTGCAGTTCAAAGCAGCAGCTCGACGCAGGGCTGGGGCTGGATTTGTTTCGGTGTTAAAGCCTATTGTCGGTCAAGGGAGAATTCCAGCCAGTGGAGAAGGGCTCATCAGCCAGGAGCGAGGCATTGGCGCAAGCAGTGTCTGGGAAAGGAGAAATGAAGCTCTGTGCTCCATTTAGAAGGAGATGTAGTGTTTCTAGAAGCAGCTCTTGGCGAAGAGTGGACAGACAGCCTCCCCCCAGCCCCCGCCCAAGGACAATGGAATACTGCGGCTGGCGGTGAGGCGAGTAAACAACATTAGTTCCCCAGTTGTCTGTTGCTCGGCAACCAAAGCTCCCCGTACAGTTTTAACTGATCAATGAGTCCTGTCTGAGGCTCCATCCCCATAGCAACCACCAGAGCCAGGCTGACAAATTGATCACCTGATTCTGTCTCCTAAAAGGCTGCTTATTTCCTTCCAGCTGTGTGCTCTCTAAGCAGCAGTGTGCGCTCACAGAGAGGCACTTCTGTCCCCAAATTCGGTTTCACCCTCTCACATTAATACAAATCAGAGACCCAGGACTGACATCAGGCTTGATACGAAACCCCAAGGGAAGCCTCCTGATGGGATCGGAGCCTTAGAGAATAGCTTCTCCCATTTCCACCAGGGAAAGAATCCCTGGCACCCCTCTGAGAAAACAGAGCTGTTCCTAGGTTGCATCCTGAAGCCCACTCCCTCCCACGCTACTTCTGTCACTGCAATGAAGGCATTTCTTAAACCACTGCAGTGTTTTGGATATGGCAGTTCCCAAGAGAGATAAGCAACAGGACCAAAATTGTCAAGAGGGGTTTAATCCACAGAGCCCTAAAAACATAGCTAAGCTTTCCCCCCCTCTTCAGGCCCTGAAAGCACCCATCGGCTTCATTTGCATTCTGGCACAGCTGAGTGCCAAGTTGGAATGGGGCTCTGTGCAACCTGGTCTAGTGGAAGGTGTCTCTGCCCATGCAGGTGGGTTGAAACTAGGCATCTTTAAAGTCCCTTCCAACTCAAACCATTCTGTGGTTACAAGTGCCCAGTGCTATCAAAAATTTGTATCTTGGGTACATGCCCAAATTTGGATTAAAATAAATTTATCAGTGGCATGCTGGAAAACCATGGCTGAGCTCTGCAGGGCTAACTGGGAGGCTGTGCTTGTGCTTGGCTGTTCCTTTGTGCCAGCAGACTAAAGCAAGGTAAGCAGCAGGATACAGAAGAGGCATCGTGAGAGGCATGGAGAGAGACTTGTAAAAATTCTTTGCAGAAGGGAAAGAAAATTTGATCAGAAGGAAGCCAGAAAAGCTACCAGCTGCCTGAGGCTAAATCTAGCTAAGCAGGGTTGAACCTGTGAGTTATCTGTTAGCATCTTTAATGACAAGAAACCAGCTTATCAGAAAAGACCAAGAGAACTGTCCCAACAGGGCAGGAAGAGGTCTCTCCAGTGAAAGCATCACTGAGGAGCAAGGGTCACACTGCTAAGCATCCGGAAGGGAGATTTCTGTTGCATCCTACTATCTGGATACATTACTTGAGAGCTAAGCAGGACAAAGGATAAGAGTCATGACCAAGGGAAAGAACTGCTAATGAGGGGAAGAGCTGCCAGTGCAGCTGTGCCTTCTGCTGTGAGCCACTCAAGGTAAGAGTGTAGCTATGTAGAATAGGAAGGTAGAATCATAGAACGGTAAGGTTGGAAGGGACCTCAAAGACCATCTAGTTCCAAGCCCCTGCCATAGGCAAGGACACCTCCCACTAGTACAGGTCACTCAAGGCCTCCTCCAACCTGGCCTTGAACACCTCCAGGGAGATTGTGGAGCACAGAAGCACAGGTCCAAGGACTTCTGTGACGTCCACCACTGAGTCACACCAGCCTAACCTTTTGCTGAAGGAGTTTGTACCTGGGATGTGCAGTACCTCTCTCCTGAGAGGATTGTGAGGACACGCTTCCATCCAAGGAATTCCCACGGTGACAGGCTGAAACAGTTGCCTTTGAGGGTGCAGAATCTGGCTGGGTTGTCTCACAGACCACCTGGAGCCCCTTTGGAACAAAGGGAAATAGGTTTATAAATGTATTTCTCTCTCCCATGTTAGTTTTCTTACTGCAGCATGTACTTAGACTTGATACTACTTAAGCCACAGTACTATAGTAATACCAAACAAACTGATCAAAGCTGGGCTCTCAGTATTGAGAAACGTGCAGGCACAGAGAGGTCTCTTGCCTAAGAAAATATGTAAGATCAGGATTCCACCCTTTAAGACAAGGATAAGGCCAGGGAGATCCTGACAGTTATACTCAGCACTCCTTGGTTCCACTGCAGCCAAGGTTCTTGGGAAGCACTGTGGAGCCCTGTAATTTTGTGTGTGAACTGCAAGTGCTGTTTCAATATTAATTTCACAGATTCACAGGTTGCATTGGGTTGGAAGGGACCCTCAATGGTCGTCTTGTCCAACCCCCTGCAGGCAGCAGGGACACTTGCATCTACAACAGGCTGCCCAGGAACACATCCGGTCTGATCCAGCCACATCCCCAGGCAACTCGTTCCAGTATTTTGCCACTCTCATAATAAAGAACTTCCTCCCAATGTCCAACCTAAGTCTACCCTGCTCCAGTTTCAAACCATTGCCCCTCATCCTATCACTCCCAGCCCTTCTAAACAATCCCTCCCCAGCCTGCCTGTAGGTCCCTATCAGAATTTGCTCCCTTCCTAAGCTCCTTATTCAAGCTTGTCTAACCTTAGCACAGAACTTACTTCATTATGCCTGCTCTCCAGATTAGGGGATTCACAGGTCATGCTCCGATTGTTGGTGGGAGAACTTCTTTTAGCTGAGAAAAAAAAAAGTCAAAGGAGGACATTTCAGGAATGGCCTCTAATATTACAAGGTACCCCTCCAAAGATAAAGCAGAAACCAAACCCACAGCAGCATCTCCATGCTGCAGGCTCTCTAAGCATCAGTTGCAGCCAGAAAAGGACAAAAGGACTGATTGAATTTTTGCACAGCTTCTTTCTGTTGTGTTGCCAACAACATTGCTTACTGAAAACCTCTACTCTTGAAAAATCAAAGTACACATTTTGCCCTAAATCCATTTGGCACTGAGCTGTGTGCCTTTTGCCTTTTATTTTGAAGCTCTTTCTCCTCTTAAATTCACATATATTCAACTCCCTTTCTAGGCTACATCTCTCAGAATGTATTGTGGTTTCCAGTCTGACAAATGCTTTCATCACAGGAAGCACACAAATGTCATGCAGAAAGTTTGCTCTGTGGTGCTGTGGAAGAACAGGAGCACCACAGAGAGCAGGATGTCAATTCTTCAACTCCTGTCACATTGCAAGCTGCTCAGATGTGACTTGGTATCAGACCAACTCCAAATAAAACATTCCAGAGCTTCCTCAACGGACTGTTAAAATTTTGTTATTTGAAGGAAAAAAATGAAGGAAATTTAAATCTTTTGTTCCAATCTCATAGAATCATGGAATCACAGAACTGTCAGGGCTGGAAGGGACCTCAAGGATCAGCCAGTTCCAACTCCCCTGCCATGGGCAGGAACACCTCACACTAGATGAGGTTGCCCAGAGCCACATCCAGCCTGGCCTTAAACACCTCCAGGGATAAGGCTTCCACCACCTCCCTGGGCAAGCTGTGCCCATGAGACAACAATGCTAAGAAAGCAGAGTCCTCCTTGGTTGTTATAAAGAGCCTCATGCCAGTGTGTACTTCTGTTCTGCTGTTCTGTTTCAAACCAGAATATTTTCCTTTCAGATGTTAGCCCTGAAGTTATTCTTTAGGGATTTTCTGGCCATAATGCAGACCTGCAGGAAAAAAAAAATCCACCAGTCAGAGTAGACTTAGGACTAATTCCTTTTGTTAGTTCTGGGGCTTAAGTCTTATTTTTTAATTCCAGATGTTAAAGCAGAGGGAGGGAGAGCTAGCTGTCAAGATGACTTAAAATCATTTGAAAGAGTTGAACTTATTCTATTTTGGACTGTCCCAGAGGCTTACAAAGCCTTTAGAACAAAATACAACATAAAAAGGGCTTCTCAGAAAAAAATCTGATTTAGCAAACTACTTTTACACTGCTGTGAAAATTACAGTTCCAGGTGTTTGAGAACAGTGATACACCTGGCACACTTCAGTTCACTATCTAGCAGGAATTTTGCAGAACTCTTATTTCAAAACAGAAAATAAATTAGTTTTTTTTTTTTAAGACCCAAAGGCCTGGAAGCCTGAGCACTCAACTCCAGTCTCATTATGGCTGAAGTACACAGACTGAGCAACTCCTTCCGGATGCAACAGTGAATTCACAGCCTAAGCCTTCTTTAGAGCCTCTTGAAGCTACTTTGCTGAATGTCATAACCAGGTGAAATTCAAATTTGAAATAGGAGGAGAACCAAGACTGCCAAATGTGTGCTGGTCACTGTTTACTTTTGTCCAGTGCCAGCCTGGGAAAGCCTTCACCACCCGTGTCAGGCTGCTGCTAGATCCTGCCCTTGCCCTTCATAGCAACTAGGGAAGATATGGAGACACAGNACTCCCAAACCCACATCAGATCTGAGGCTGACAAGAAATAATGACTGCTGAAGAGTTTCTCATTTCCTCTCGGTAATTTATTGCTCATCTTCTATTTCATTATTGCATCATTATGCAAACATCAGTGGGTTCTGAGGAGGATCAACCTTAAACTACCTTTCAAAGGTTTAAATGGTCCCCCCAGGACTGACATATTCCTGGCACCGTGGGGCCAGGAATGCAGAATGCAAGGTACCATGGGGCAAACAAGAGCAGGCATAGTTAGCTGGCAGGAGCTGCGGTAGCAGTGCAAAGTCACACACCTGTAACAATGTTCCTGATGGGCTTTACAACGGCAGTGAAGGCAGAGACCTCAGGCTGCCTGTGTTCCCACATGGGCTGCCAAATCACCAGGCCACTAGCCAAGCGAAATGTCAGGTCAGACTCCTGGAAAGACAAGGAGAGGTTGGATCAGAGCAGCTCACATGAAGTAGCATCATTTCCAGTCCACAGGGGTTGTCATTTCTCTGCTGAACAAATCTGACACGAGGTGAGTGACACCAGATGCAGTTCTGTGGTCAGCCATGGGCCACTAGCTCGGAGTCACAGAACTGTCAGGGCCGGAAGGGACCTCAAGGACCATCCAGTTCCAACCCCTCTGTCATGGGCAGGGACACCTCACACCACATCAGATTGCTCAGAACCATGCCCAGCCTGGCCTTAAACACCTCCGGGGATGAGACTTCCACCACCTCCCTGGGCAACCTGTGCCAGTGTCTCACCACCCTCATGGGGAAGAACTTCTTCCTAAAAGCCAATCTCGATCTCTCCTCCTCTAGCTTGGATCCATTCCTCCCAGTCCTATCACTACCTGATACCCTAACAAGTCCCTCGGCAGCTTTCTTGTAGCCCCCTTCTGGAAGGCCACTATAAGGTCTCCTCAGAGCCCTCTCTTCTCCAGACTGAGCAGCCCCATCTGTCTCAGCCTGTCCTCACAGGAGAGTTGCTGCTTGGCCACTCATGGGCCACTGACACTCCTCAGCAGACACTGATACATTTCAACTATGGCTATTAAAAATAGCAGGAAAATCTCAATAAAAAAAACATACCAGAAACTTCCAAATGCAATTTCCATACTTGTTAATAACCCCCTACTGTTACCAGGCTATGAAAGAAAAGCCCATTTTTGTGTTAGTAAGCATCCCTTTTGCCCGTATAGAACCATTTTGTATTTCCTATCCAATCTCAGCCTTAGGATTTACACAGACTTGAACTTCTTACCCCAAAAGTACAAGAATACTGAATATTAAAACTTGGAAATAGAGGAGGCATGAAATGCAACACTGCTGTGAATTGGCATCACACAGCAGAGCAGGGCCACGAGGATGAGCAGAGGGCTGAAGCACTTCTCCTGTGAGGACAGGCTGAGAGAGTTCAGTCTGGAGAAGAGAAGGCTTCAAGGAGACCTTATTGTGGCCTTCCAGTATCTGAAGGGGGTACAAGAAAGCTGCTGAGGGAGTTCTTAGGGTGTCAGGTAGTGATAGGACTGGGAGGAATGGATCTAGACTGGAGGAGGGCAAATTGAGACTGGAGAAGTTCTTCCCCATGAGGGTGGTGAGAGACTGGCACAGGTTGCCCAGGGAGGTGGTGGAAGCCTCATTCCTGGTGGTTTTTAAGGCCAGGTTGGATGTGACTGTGGGCAAGCTGATCTGGGGTGAGGTGTCCCTGCCCATGGCAGGGGAGTTGGAACTCGCTGATCCTCGAGGTCCCTTCCAGCCCTGACAGTTGTGTGACTCTGCAGTAGTACCTGGGCTGTGTCAATACAGAGATTTCTGTGCCACTTACACTTGTGCCATCACTGTTTTACATCTGCAGGCAGCTGAAATCATGTAGACCATCACACAAGTGCCTCTTAGCAGGACCAGGATTCACGTATGCATTTATTTGACCTAAGGCCCAATTAGGAGACACTGACAGTGGCATTGTGTCCCCACTAGGGCAAACAAACATGGTCATAGGCTTGGCAGCATACCTGCAGCTGCACCCCTGGCACCTGTTGACATGGCTCCACATGCCCCAGTGGCTGAAGTCAGTGATGCAGACAGAGCAAAAGGAATGGCAGGAGCTGACTGCTTGTAGCTCTTCAGCCATTATATTACCTGCTTTTCATCGGGGACATCACATCATGATGAGCTGACAAGCCTTGCTATAAACTAACCTGGTTTTTAATCCCTGCTGTCTCTAAGGCACAGCTTGCCAGGCTGTTGGCAGGGGCAGTAGCAGCACAGAAGCATTCTCACTTTGCACTGCAGGCTGTTTGTGATGTGCCAACACTTTGCACATGCAGGTGCTAAGTTACAGGATTACAGGCATCCCCCTCACCACCGAAAACCTCTAAAACACATTGCTAAATACACAATCACAGGGTCACAGGATGCTAGGGGCTGGAAGGGACCTCTGGAGATCTTCCAGTCCAACCCCTGCCAGAGCAGCACCAGAGAATCCAGCACAGGTCACACAGGAACACATCCAGACAGGGCTGGAAAGGCTCCAGAGAAGGAGACTCCACAACCTCTCTGGGCAGCCTGTGCCAGGGCTCTGGGACCCTCAGAGTCAAGAAGTTGTTGCTCATGTTGAGGTGGAAGTTGCTGTGCTGCAGTTTCCCATCCCTTGCCCCTTGTCCTGTGCCAAGGCACAAGTAAGCAGAGGCTGTCCCTGTCCCTTCCTTCCTTCCCCCAGCCCTCAGCTACTGATAGACATTGCTCAGATCCCCTCTCAGCCTTCTCCTCTGCAGACTAAGCAGCCCCAGGGATCTCAGCCTCTCCTCATCAGGCAGTGCTCCAGTCCCTTCAGCATCCTTGTAGCCTTCCCTTGGGCTCTCTCCACTACGTCCCTGTCCCTCTTGAACTGGGGAGCCCAGAGCTGGATGCAATACTCCAGGTGGGGCCTCACCAGGGCAGAGCAGAGTGAGAGGAGAACTTCCCTGGATCTGTTGGGCACACTCTTCTCAACGCCTCCCAGGATGCCATTGGCCTCCCTGGCCACCAGGGCACATTGCTGTCCCATGCAGACCTTGCTGCCCACCAGCACTGCCAGGCCCTCCTCCGTGGGGCTACTCTCCAGCAGATCCTCTCCAGAGCTGTGCTTTGAGAGTTAGCAATTCCAGTATTTAGGTTTGCCTGGTCAAACATTACTTAGGTTACCTGATACTTAGGTTGTCTATTATCCTTCCCCTGAGACCTCTATCTCTGTGAAGCACAGAGGGGACAATGCTCACCTAGTGGGTCTGTTCCATGCCTCATCTGCCTCACCTTTTTTGACTTCCATTACAGCATCTCAGAGATCTCAGAGACTTTCAAGGTAAACCAGAGGTATTGCTGTTAACCCCATCTTGTAAATGGGGAAACTACAGCCCAGAAACATTAAAACAAAAAATTGAAAGCTAATTTCTACCTCCAGCTCTATTCCATTTATTGAAAGGGCAGCCCACACTTGTGTGTGTAGCACTAGGTGGAATTCAGCATCTCCTCCTGTCTTGTCCCAGTGGCTCTCAGGGAAGATGTGGAACTAGTAAACAAGTATGAAGAGGCTGAGCTAAAGAAATGGAGGAATGCTGTACTCAGTAGTAAGAGTAGGGGAATAATCTGGCTCTCCTCCTTTCCCCTGCCTTAACCAAAGATCATCCTTTATTTCCTGGACTTCCTTATCTTCAGCTGTGGCAGCATGCAAGGCAGGGTTAGAACAGATAGCAGCCACCACTACTTCATGACTTTACAGACTCTCCAGAGCCCTTTCCTCTCCTGGGCCCTAGCTGGAAACAAAGGCTAAAGGGCAGCACTCCGGAGAGACTGAGGAGCAGAAGCAGGAGTCAGAGCATGCAGAAAAGGTCTCCTCAGCACAGCCCTCTGCAAAGCCATAAAACCAGCAGAGAGACCCTGGCAGACAGAAGCCTGCAGCCAGTGTGGAACAAAAGGATGCTCAACTGCCTTTGCCACTGCCCTGCTCACACCACTGTCAACTGTTCCTGCTAACTGGCACCGTGATGATTGGGAATGACAACAAATCCCAGTGCCAGCCCACGGTGGGATCCCTGAGGAACTCACTGGAGCAAGCCAAAGCTCACAGACACTTCTGCAGGTCCCAGGGTTCCAAAGGCTTCCCAAGGGCCACAGATCTCTGCCATTGCCAAGGGCTGAAAGCATCTCTCTGCGGATCAATTTGCCTCTGTGTCTGCCTAACGCTGTGGGGATTGTTCATGCCACTGGAAGTATGTTTGCCCCATGGCAGTGGTATTCTGCCAGCTTGTTAAAACATTCCCAGGGGTCACCCAGCATGTGCTGTGGGCTGAATTAAGAAACAGTCACAGACACAGGACCACTCTTTTCCTGCTCAAAGCTATCTCCACACAACTACCCCATTGATGTTCCACTTACTTTAATCCTGTGGACAAGAGGAGCAAAGAGGAAGACAAAGAGCTCCACTGTGGCCATGGAGTTCTGGAAGAACTTCCTTCTGTTATTCTCCTCTTCATCATTGATGGTGCTGGGACGGGGATGTCCTGGAGACCCTTGGTTTTCAGCCTGGTGGATAAAGGCACTGCTGCTCCCTCCCCAGCTCGATCCTCTGTCTCCTCCAAATTGGTCATTGCTGCAGTCCTGAGGGGCTTCCAGCAGCATCCAGTGAAGAGTGTGAAGAAGCTTTGTTTCAGCAACTCCAAGCTTATCCTGATGTCCTGGACAGGAGAGAAAAAAAAAACAACAAAACAAAACAAAAAACTCAGTATCTTACTGGGATTCTTACTGGTTTCTATTAATGGGACTTTCAGAGTCACACAGAAAACTGAGCCTCCAACTCCCTGCTATGTATTTGAGAATGAAAAGCCTACCAATGGAAGTATCAGCAATCTGTTCTGCTGTCTTTGACACCTCCTCCCNGGACGAGACCTTGAGTGACCTGTACTAGTGGGAGGTGTCCCTGCCTATGGGAGGGGTTGGAACTAGATGATCTTTGAGATCACTTCCAACCTTACCATTCTGTGGTTCTAAGTGTCCATTTACTGCACAGCATTTGCAGCTCAGTCCCCGAAATGTCAACTGCAGGACAACTGACTACATGGCCACAGGGTGCTGATCCAGGCTGTCAGATCCACACTTCTTGACTGCTTACTGAATAAGACAAAGTGCAAGTGAGCAGTGCAAGGTGCCCAAGGTGTGTCCTGATAAGCATCCCTACTGGCATGTCTCATGGAGCAAATTCCTGCTGAAACCAGTGCTGCAATCAGTAAGACAAGAGGGGTGAGTTAGAGCTGGACTTGGCCCTGTCCTTTGTATCTGATTGACTTCAATGCTGAGTGGAAGATCTTCCTTAGGAGGAAAGCCTGAGGGAGCTGGGACTGTGCTGCTGGGAGAGGAGGAGCCTGAGAGGTGACCTCATTCATGTTGGTAAAGATGTGCAGGGTGAGTGCCAGGAGGACAGAGCCAGGCCCTGCTGGGTGATGCCCAGTGCCAGAACAAGGGGCAATGGTGGAAGCTGAGGCATAGGAAGTTCCATGAGGAGGAACTTTTTCCCTGTGAGGGTGACAGAGCCCTGGAACAGGCTGCCCAGGGAGGGTTGTGGAATCTCTCTCTCTGGAGATACTCAAAACTGTCCTGGATGCATTCCTATGTAATCTGGTAGGTGTTGCTGCTCTGGACTGGATGAGCTTTTGAGGTCCATCCTGGGATTCTGTGAATCATATGCACTGGTCTGAATAAAAAAGAAAAAAACAAACAAACAAACCCACACAAAAAAACCCCAAAACAAAAAACCACACACACACCAAAAAAAACAACCCAAAACCAAGAAAACAATAACCAACAACCAAAAAGCACTGCAGAAGCACTGAAGATATTAAAAGTGTCTGCTGCACTTGGCCACTGCAGTATGCCTGGAAAGACAGATGTATTCCTCCAAAGAACTCTCATCTGCTGGAGGTAAGGCTTTTGCTAAAGCTTGTTCAGTGATCTACAGTTAGCAAAACATTATTGAACTACTTTGACTCTTCAGCTCCTCAGATCATTGACTCCACTGGGGAAGCTCTCACAGATGACCCTGCTGTGAATGAGAGCAGATCAGGAAAGGCAATCACAGAATCATAGAAGGGCTTAGGCTGGAAGAGACCTCAGAGATCATCCAACCCAACCCCTGCCATGACACCTCTCAGCTAGCCCAGCTTACTCAAGGCTCCATCCAACCTGGCATGAAATATCTCCAGGCAGGGCCATCCACAGCCTCTCTGGACAATCCATTCCAGAACCTTGCCACCCTTGGAGTGAAGAATTTCTTCCTAAGATCCCATCTAAACCTTTTCTGCTTCAATTTCAATCCATTTCCCCTTGTGCTGTGTGTGGACACTCCTGTAACAAGTCCCTCTGCAGCCTTCCTGTAGGCTCCCTTCAGGTCCTGTGTGTGGACACTCCTATAACAAGTCCCTCTGCAGCCTTGCTCTGGGCTCCCTTCAGGCACTGGCAGACAGTTACAGGCTTCCTCCAGAGTCTTCTCTTCTCCATGTCGAACGATCCCAGTTCCCTTCGCCTATCCTCATAGCAGAATGAAGTGTGATTCTAGAGTTTAGGACATGTTGGCAGCCTGAGCATCAAGCTGCCATACTTGGGCTGGTAACCTCAGCAGTGGGAAAGCAGTTGGGCTGGTAACCTCAGCAGTGGGAAAGCAGTTGGGCTGGTAACCTCAGCAGTGGGAAAGCAGTTGGGCTGGTAACCTCAGCAGTGGGAAAGCAGTTGGGCTGGTAACCTCAGCAGTGGGAAAGCAGTTGGGCTGGTAACCTCAGCAGTGGGAAAGCAGTTGGGCTGGTAACCTCAGCAGTGGGAAAGCAGTTGGGCTGGTAACCTCAGCAGTGGGAAAGCAGTTGGGCTGGTAACCTCAGCAGTGGGAAAGCAGTTGGGCTGGTAACCTCAGCAGTGGGAAAGCAGTTGGGCTGGTAACCTCAGCAGTGGGAAAGCAGTTGGGCTGGTAACCTCAGCAGTGGGAAAGCAGTTGGGCTGGTAACCTCAGCAGTGGGAAAGCAGAGCACCCTGAGCACTCACCCAGCTTGTTGCGGTTGGAGAGCAGCGTCGCGGTGCAGTGCAGGACGTGGGGGAGCGCCGCCTGCACCAGCTCCCAGCGAGAAATGCTCTGGATGGCTTCAGAGAGAGCTGGAGAAAGGCCATGCAGCTTGTTCTCCACCAAAACTCTTTCAAAAGACTGAAAGTAAGAACAAAGAGAAAAATCAGACACCCCGTGGTCTATTTCTGCGCGTGTATTTTAGTACCCAGATCAATCCCTTTTGAAACTCCCTCATCTGTCATTTTTCACTATATACCTAAAGCATGATTTGTGGCATTTCTTCTGGAAGACACAGACTGTAGCTAAAGCTCTCCAGACACATGGACACACCTGCCTAAGAAATAAATAGGTCACTTCATGTATCTTCTGTAGTGAAAAAAGAGAACAAGCAGCATGTGGAAATTAAGGAGTGCCAGAGTCAGTTGTGCTGGGTGCCAATCTGGCATGCCAGTGATCCTGTTGGGAGCCACAGGAGCTGTATTTGTTGAGCTGAGAGCTGGATATGATTCTCACACATGCTCTTTCAGTTTAATGTAACATAAAGAGCAACCCATTAAAAACAGAGGGGCCTGAGGAAAGGTTTTCACACCCTGCCACAAAACAGAATCAGTGTACCAAACCTTTCGTCGCACCGTGACATAATGGTTCTGTGAGTGCTTAGAAGAGACAATGGCTGCAGCAGGTTCATCGTTTCCACCTTCAGCAACGCAAAATAGGACTACCTGCCTTTGGAATCCCTAAGGAAGTTCCTTATTGCTAGGTGCTCATTAAGTTGTTCTTCTGACCAGGTACCAGAGGGACCTGGACAGGCTGCAGAGCTGTGCCCAGGCCAACCTCATGACATTCAACAAGACGAAGTGCAAGGTCCTGCACCTGGGTAGGCACAATCCCAAGCACAGCTCCAGGCTGGGTGGGGAATGGCTGAGAGCAGCCCTGAGGAAAAGGACCTGGGGGTCTGAGGTGATGAAAAGCTCAACATGAGCCTGCAGTGTGAGTGCAGCCCAGACAGCAACTGTGTGCTGGGCTGCAGCAAGAGCAGTGTGGGCAGCAGGGCAAGGGAGGGGATTCTGCCCCTTTGCTCTGCTCTCCTCAGACCCCACCTGGAGTCTTGTGTGCAGTTCTGGAGCCCCCAGCACAGGAAGGACATGGAACTGTTGGAACAGGTCCAGAGGAGGCCATGAAGATGCTCAGAGGGCTGCAGCAGCTCTGCTATGAGGACAGGCTGAGAGAGTTGGGGCTCTGCAGCCTGGAGAAGAGAAGGCTTCCAGGAGACCTTAGAGT